>JABCJV010000149.1:0-48920 GCA_013184325.1 Fusarium luffae
ATACTTGGTTATTAAGAAGTATCTAATTAAATAGAAATGTTATAGAATAAGGGATTTTTAGGTTACTTGCTTATCTAGGTTACTTGCTTATTAAGCACGTTATATAATTAAGTTTATAATTTTATTAATCTATAAATTTAATAAGTAAGAATTTTTATAGAGCTAACAGAGGTAGTTAAAGCTATTAGCTAGTGCTAGAACTAAAGATGCAGCTTATATTGTGAATATTACACGATTCTAACAGCTGTTAAGTATTCTCGGGCCGGCCAGCGTAGAATTTCTTTAAGAAGGCTTGAAGGATACCAGATAACTAGACTTATTGTAGGAGGTTCAGTTGCATCTAGATCCACGCCCGCCACGATCGGGATCCCACTTCCGCTAGGTCACGAGGGCTTTCCAGGTTACCAAGCCATCGTCTGTGGAGGTGAGAACAACTGGGGCGGCAGCGGTGCACGACCCTTGAATGGACTTCGTCTCTAATGTGTTGATGCTTGATTCTGCCTTGCGGTGGTACGACGTGAAAAGTCCCTTGGCGAGTGCGTATTGCAGAATATTGGTAATGACATAGAGCAGATGGAGGGGCTTTGTACACAGTTTCTTCTTGATGTGCGGAGTAAAGTGTTGCCACTACCACTCTTCCAGTCAGCAAAATGAAGTAGGCTGTCAATTATTCTGTCGCGCATCTCGGCTCTGTCAAAGTACATACCCCGACCTCAGCACGGTATCTAGGTTTAAGCAGAGAGAGCGGCACGAAAGACCTATTCCGACTAGCTCAGAATGTGGCCACTTGTCCTGCGCCACTGAAGAAGAGTCTAAGAAGTGTTAAGTAGTCTGCCTGCAGTATCCCCAATGTTAATATAGAGTGCGCCTTATAGGGTGGCGACGATGCACTGTACTTCTCGACAGACCGAAACGGGCAGCAATTAGGCTAAAGAAGATTTGAAAGAAAAACCCGTGTGAACGAAATCGGGTACCCATGTATCCACTCTGTTGCCAATAGTTCTCAGCCGCATTTCCCCTGGTCGCGTTTCCCTCTACTGCACACCCCTCCCGCTTTCCACAGAGACTGTAAATGTCAGATCAGTAAGAAAAGGTTGAGTGGTAGCTGACGGGAACACAGTGTGGTCTGGAACAGCGTCATGCTAAAGGAACCTCCGACTGTGACTCCCATCATTTGAAATGGATAGGCCTACTCTATGAATGCCAAAGAGAAATTCCAGTAAGATGCTGCAGATTGTGGACCTTCAGACCACAATACCATTCTAGAAAAGGGTTTGTCGGCGGTTTGTCGAGTAAGCATCTGCAAGTCAGGCTCGGCTGCTCGTCGGCTTAACACAAATCAGGCTCGGAGCCTAATTTGAGTGGATTGTAGCAATATCAGATGCAGCCGACTCCAGGCCCTTGTGTAACAGTAGCTCTCTACCTGTACGGTGCCTGTATGGTTGTTGGGTTGCTGACTCCACGTAATTCAGGCACCTTAATCCAGATTTGTCACCAGCAAATCCCAAATAGCTATTGCCAACCTCGTACGGTGAGCAAGACTTGATTGCATCTGATACCCTCGGCTATATACAGCCAAATAATATTCATTGACAGTCGTGTTCATTGCAAGTCAACAGAAGAACGATCTGCAAGTAATCAGCAGGTACGTTTACGTACCTGAACTACAACTTACAACAGTCACCTCAACCTGCCAGTGTGATCATTATTTCGTCTACTGTCATCATCTTAAGTAATCCTACGGACTTTTGCCACGTTTGAAATCGAATATGGACCATACGGCTTCGAAGGGAATTGACACTTCGACTTTCACGTCAATCTTTCCGTTCGATACTGGTCCCTTATTTAAACAATACGCCAGTAAGTTTCCAACATATCCAATCTCAACAACTCCTAGGACTCTTCCGATGATAGGTACTTGCAAGAGCGTCTCGTTCTATCCTGACAAATAAGGTTAGGTACGTCCTTCTCAAAATCGTTGAAGTTGGTACAACGATAATGGTATGGGGCTCCACGGCACTTTTCTGAGAGCTTCTTGTCGTCACAAACATAAACAGGTAGAGCCTCGATCTTCACATCTGTCGGAGTTGGACTACTCCCTTACGTAACAGAAACTGGATTTGCCGATGTAATGCTAGAGGCAGTCGAAAAAGTGAGGGATATTGGGTCAAGTTAAGCGACGTGGATGGCGGGCGAAGTGTAGACAAGCTGACATACCGTTGGCGAAGGAAGGCATTGTGGTGCATAATGTTGGGGTTTAGGAAGAGGTACAGTGCCAAAGCTGTGATAGGCAAACGAAGATGGATATTGGATTTCCCGACATTGTCTATGCCGTAGCAGACATCTGCTATATAGCCACTGGAATCTTGACTCGGCCCACAGAGGAACAGAAGCGAGGAATCCGAGTTAAACGAGCGGTCTCCATCGTTCAATCCACAGTCACGATGCCTGTGAAGATGGCACTACTAGAATCAAGTGCTCACTTATTATCCAAAACTGAAATCGTTTGTTTGTTGTATGTATGCTTGTTGGTTGAAGCGCCGTTGAGTAATTCTTAGCTTCCTATTTAGGCAGCTGAAATCTCACGTTCTTTGTTTGCGCCCTTGAACAAGGTGCGTAGAGCTCGCTAGTCCCCTGCCGTTTTAGACTTTATGATCAGTCACTTACTTTCCATGATGACGAAACACAATCTATAGGTGTTGTAAATACACTTGGAATATACGGTGTTGAAGGGGGGAGATTGTTATTTGAACATAATTGAAGTCATGTCGAGAGTGGCACTGAATCCATGTTCTTATACTCCTCTTTCTAAATATAAGCCAGTTTCCGGACGTACCGTGCAACTGCATTGCCAACCGATATGCCAAGGCTCCTACTCGAGAACGACAGGAGGCTGAGGATCGTCATCCCTATCCCAAGGAAACCCCTTCTTCCACATAATCTCATCCCTCGGTATCTCCGTGGCCATGACCACATGACAGCAATATTCGCCAACATTCATGCTGGTAATCCTGTACAGTCCGCGGGCGACATGCTTTGTGACTTGGTTGACAGCCTCGTGGACGTGCCCATTAGTGCCAGTACGGAGAAGTCGGAGCTCTGAGGCGGCGTTGATGTTGATGAAAATTTCGTCGACTTTCCAGATGCTGACGGTGCCAGTTGCATTAGCCAGACTGGGCCATGTAGATGGATTGGTATTAGGGTCAGTAGAAGATTCCAGGTGGAGTAGAGACCTCAGGCGGAGAAGACATTGGATCAATTGATTGTGATTTCGATAAAAATGTTCAGAAGTTGGGTTGTTCTAACAACAGCTGCTGCTCGAGGGTAAAGTCTGTCTATGTATGTTTGCGAAGGCACCTTTCCATCTAACATGCTTCAAGAAGGTGCAGTATTGTGGCGTCAGTTTCGCTGCATGTGATGATATTCTGTGCCACACTTTTCGCTGAATGCCCTCAACCTTGAGTCGATTGTCTGGATCTGGCAGTTCCCTTGACTGTCGGCGGGCGTTTTGTTCCACCCGGTTGCATATTGGTCCGTGCATCAATGTTGGAGATGAGGATAATGGTGGCGAAGGTTTTGACTGTTGGCAGCTTGGCAGCTTGGCAGCTTGGGCGAAGGATACATTTTTATGGTATTTATGATGCGACCGTTGGCTTTGAACTTTAGTTAGCACAGTTAAAAACGTCGATTTATCAAGTACACGTTTGGGAGTCTCTCTTCTTGACAGCCAATGACATGAGTAATACAGCTATGGGGTAGTCATTTTACTGTATATTTTTTAACAGTAACACCTTGGTGGATATCCGCAAAAGCGCATTCTATAAATTAACCCATTCTTACCCTTTGACCATATTCGTACTATTTCAACGGTCCTTGGTTTGTTCCTGTGGTAAAAAGAAAAGGGTCAAAGATTTCGCAACGTATTCGCGCCCAAAATGAATCATTTATTGACCGAGTCAGATAACAACATACACTGCAAGTCATAGTTAACTATTAACTCGGCATGACTGCGTGTATACATTTGGACCTGAACCTTATAGCAGAAGGTTCATATTAGTGGTTATTTAATTGTGTTGATTTGAACTGTACGACTTGATGACTGACCTTCAAGAACCTTAAATACATACACTGCAAGAGAGCAAATAGTTGACCTCTCGCTCTGCAGAAAAAGGCAGGGTCAAAGAGAGTCAATTACACTCTCCACTAAAGACTTGACTGATTGACATTCAATCGATACATCTTTTCCTGCGGAACGTGGATGAGGCGCAGTTTGAGTGAGAAACGCGGATGGGACAAGTGGTCTTACAAGCGCATATGACGTATCCGCGTACAGCCAGCACAGCCCGATAATGAGGACCCTAGAATTAGTGGGGTCAAGAAGGCAAAGACCGAGCAAAGACCCCTCGGATAACTAGCGCTGCGACAATTTGATTGGTCGCCCCGTAATAGGAAATAAATCCCACGTAATCTTAGCGCGACACTTGGGAAATTCTCATCAGCCCCTATATTAATATATCTGACCGTACGTGCTCACAGACTTGTCACATAAACAACGCAATGACACCCACGCAATCCGTCCAGGTAGCGACGGAGACAGTACCGTCGAGAGTTGACAAAAAACCACTGCTGAGACATAACGAGGATATTCGCTGCCTCGTCACCACAGCGCTGTTCTTCACCGTCTTCTTGCTTACCTGGCATAACTTCTCATCGCCCATCGACGGAGGCTTACTCTCCTTCTCGCTATGGCTTGCGCTGTTTCAATTGTCGTTCATGGGTGCTGTGACGACGCATAATGCTATTCACTTGCCTGTCTTTTGGTCCAAGAACTGGAATAAATTCTACCAAGTTTGCTTGTCGCTACAGTATGGCGGTGCTGTGTCCATTTTTATTCCTGGGCATAATCTGTCTCACCACAAGTACCCTCAACAAGCGAGGGATGTGAGTAAGTGTCATCTTCCCCTCTTCTGAGTGTTACAATGCTGACCGCTTCTCAGTGCGCACAACGAAAGTCCGGTATAGCTGGAATCTCTTGAACGGCCTGCTGTTCTTCTGGCATGTTGTATTGTCAGGCAACAAAGATGACAAGCTCTACTTCGCAGCGCAAGCCCGCATGAACCGTCCCATCGTAAGACAACGTCAGCTGGAAGAGCTTGCCGTTTGGGGCACAACAGGCGTCCTTATCCTCCTCGACTGGCGCCGCTGGATCTGGTTCGCTCTACTCCCTCAATTCTACGCAAAGTACTGCATTCTCTCTCTCAACTTTCTCCAACACGACGGCTGCGACATGAGCTCCAAGTACAACTTTGCGCGAAACTTCACCGGCAAGACGCTGAATTACCTATGCTTCAACAATGGGTATCATACCGTGCATCATCTGTACCCTGGGTTGCACTGGTCAATTCTTCCCGAGAAGCATGATGAGCTTATCTCAGCGCATATTGCGGATAGCTTGGAGGACGAGAACATCCTGCTTTACATGTGGCGTGCTTTCATTTGGCCGGGTTTGAGGATTGATTACAAGGGTAATCCTCTTATTATCACCAAGGAGGAGAATGAGATGCCCGATGAGCCGTGGTTCTACACCGAGTCGGAGACGTTTTCGGGTACGAAAGAGTATCTTGCTCAGGGTATGAAATGAGGAACGACGGGGATCGTATGATAGAGCCGGGAGTTGCCGGTCGGAACGTCCGGGATTTCCTTCATGGATAGCCCCGGTCAACAACTCTGACAGCCGGTTGGTGGGTCCAGAGAAAACGAAGCATACAGTAAGGAGATACCTATTGAAGAGTATCACGTGGAAGGTCACATGTCAGGCGTGGAACCCTCAAAAGGAGCTCCACCCTTCAAAACTCATTTTATTAGCGAAACAGATAAATCCAAAACAGAGCTTGTGCTAAACCCCCTCGCCATCCATCGTATATGATAATGGTAGAATAAGCCGACCAGTAAAGAAGTCGCATGTGACTAACTGGTTACAGGGTTTTAACCATTTTAATAGGAAGTATCAGACAAAGGGATAGTTATGGCATGAGCTGAGGCGTTGTCCCTGATTTTAACCTTCGCTATTGTTACGCTTTTTGGCATTCTCTGTGTAGTGTCTGCGGCAATTCTTTTAGTCTTCTCCTTAATGACGGACATTGTCGGTACCGGCAGCGGCCTCCTGGTGAGCAATCAACCCCGACTTATCGTTCGCCTCTCTGATTTCGAGCTCCATTCATAAATCGGCTAACCTCTTCTACAGGTCTGTTGAAAGTATTGCTGTCATCGATTACTATTCTATCGATGCTATTACTCATTACGGCATTTGAACATGCCCACAAGGTTTGACATGGCTTCAGAGACTAACGCCCACTCGCCGTTCCTATGGCAGATCCTTGCATATTCATAAAACAGTGAAACATAAGGACAGTAACGCAGATTCAAAGGCTCTATCAGTAAAGATAGCCCCGATGTTCCAGAATGGGTATGTCTCAACAAATAATACACGGGAGGTTAAGGGCAGAAAAACCCAAATTTGACTTGACCATCGTTGAAAGTTGCCCCATCCAGTGCATCAAGCGACCAGCACTCATTTAACCCAGTATAAACTCAAATGGCTCTCCTCTCTGCGCCTCCCAGCAAGTTCTATAGACACGGCCTAACCCCCTACGATAAGCGATATGCTCGACCCATTTGACCCACATAACAGTATAGTATTCATACCAATGGCTCGACTTTGGCCTCTCTGGATGTGTAATCTCGTCGATACCTGACCATTCTGTTTCCGAACAGTATCCCCTAGCAATTTCTACCAATTCAACAGGTTCGTTAGGGTCTTCTAATGTTAGACCTGATATGTCGAGGTCGTCATGGGGTCGCAGGGTTCCAGCCCAGGTTCCGTCACGTTGACGAAGAGAAAGCAGCGGGTATCCTTTCAGCGCCATCCAAGGCTTTTGGTCACAGAAAAGCCAGGCTCGCTGACTCATAGAGGATATATACGGCGATAGCACAGGAGGCACCATATTTTCTGGCTGCATGAGTGGGACTGGGTACCAAAACTCATGAGATGGGAACGCTTCATGCTTATAGAAGTGCGTACGGTAGGTAGAATTTGGGTAATATGAATCTGACTCTGAAGCCTCTGAAATTCTGTGCTTTTTCCAGCTTGTGTCATGGTCGAAGTGTCCCAAATTCGCCGCATCTTTAATATCAAATATGCGAGCATGAATTGGCGCTCCGGTGGAGTTTGGCGCCTCGTGTGATTTCCAAAACCGGGTTCGTATCGTGCCTCGGATACCAATCTTTTTTGTCTGATTTTCCGTTTTGATGAAGTCATACTTGAGATAATGAGGAAAAATAACTTTGCCACACCACCCAGCCCAGCTCCAACTGGGTAGCTCTTTCGCCCTCTTCAGATCTTTGGCAGCCCTCCTAGTTAGATTCTTTCCTGGTTCCCATAGTAGGACTACATCAAAGAACGCCGTCGGTAGGCCAGATATGAAGCCACCACCCAGCTGAGTGCTAAATAATAATGATATTCCCGCAAACCCATGAAGACAGTCTTCTGGATAGGTGAATTGCTTCTTGTTATAATCACTTAAAATGAGGCTGAAAAAACTCAAGTCTGGGATAGAACGTTCCAAGATAAAACTGCACGGGACGATCCTTGCCACGATCGAGTCGAGTTCTGGTGGCAACTGAGCGTGTTCTCGCCAGAGGGCTGAGTCGCACTCCCAGCGCACACAGTTGCCGTCGAAAATTAGTCTCCGTCTGGAAAAGAAGTACTCCTGGAATATCCATCCCCGACTTTCCCAAATTGAACAATCGTTTCCAGGTTCATAGGCAGTTCCCGATGCAACAGGAGTTGTTACTACCATTGTTTCCTTGTCGATACAATGAGTAGTCTGATGCAGACGTCTAGGCTCTGATATGCCCCGGAAGCCGCGTAACCCGCTGTTGGCATGTTTTCCATCGGCTGCAAAAAGCGTGACAGAGGCATTGGCGTAGATCATTGCCATCTTTGCTATTTCCAGTGCTTTTTGTGCCTTATTGTCCTGAACGATACATAGAGTATCTACCCATAGGTATTGCTCTGATAATATCTCGACTAAACCCATAGCATCTCTTATTGTCCTAGCGATAGGTTTGTTCAGTGATCCTGACAGGGATCCGTCACTCTGGAGGTGGATGAGGTCACGCTCAGTTGTGTTGAAAGTCGATTGACTACCCCATACATAACTCAGGGCGATATAAGAGCAGTCTTTCGGGGCTGCGACAAGACATTGACGCTTGACGTCTACAAGCCATGCAGGCCTTATAGATGAAAGTGCTCGGTTGGGAAATGCTTTACAAAGCCCATCGTGATGAGTATCACATGCAAACTTCCACGAGCCTGGTAGATCTGGGTCGATCCAATTTGCATCAACAAGTTTCCCTATGCTTGTTTCCTTTGCCGTTTTTGGTTTTTCCATGAGATACAATACGGAGATTTGCGGCATAGCGAGCGTTGCTTCAGGGCGCATTTTTGGATTAATCACCGTAGCCATGTTTAATGGGCACTTTTGTATATCCAAGCGCTCGATCTCATTAGCTAGAGCGTGTACTGTATCGGTGGACAGGCTGTGATTCATGCGCAAAGCAGCCATGACCAGGTCGTGATGTTGGTTGCATCTTGGCTGAGAACACAAGACGTCAACGCCTGATCCCAGTGTAGACGTACGCCCGGATGGCTCATAGAGCGCAGTTTTTATCTTCTCGCAAACCTCGCAGTTAATCTATATGTGGGATTATTCAGCCCAAGCTCCAGGTAATAGGTGCGATTCATTGCACGGTGTTGTCTTACAGGTTTTGTGATATCCTGTCTATTATTATTATAGCTGTGAGAGGTCGATTTTGGGATCTGGGATTCTTGTTGCGTTAAAGGTGCCATCTTTTGTAGAGCATGTAAGAATGTTTTATGTTCTTAATTATAAGTAAGTAGCTGAAGAGAAAGGGAAAAAGATATAAAGTCCTAGAAGGTGCGTTGTTTTAATCAGTTGAGGGGAAAGCCCACATAATAAACAGTAAACCAATCAGAGCGCTAGATTTACTAATAGAAAGCAATTAGTTTTAATATTAACACATAAAATAAATAGTATATGTAATAGTAAATAAAGATAGAAGTTATATTATAACATAGTAGCTAGAGTAGTTAAGCTAGTTAGGTAGTAGTCTAGTTAGTCTGTGCTTATTAGTTTCTTTTTCTTAGTATCGCAGTGGTATTTATGTACTCTGATACAGGGTAAGAGATACCTATCAAAAGGTATCACGTGGGAGGTGACATTTTAATTGTGGATTACTAAATGGTGCTCCACCCCTTAAAACTTATTTTATCAGGAAAACAAATAAATTTATCACGATACAAAGGTTCTATCCAAGGTTACACCCGTTGACCTGGCGTAAGAACTGTGAAAATGGTGAGATCTGACGACTGATTACAAGATTGCAATTGGTTAACAGAATTCAGAAAGTCCACCCATTCGTCAAGGAAGCCTTTGACAAGGCTGTCAAGACAAGTGAGGATACAATTGACGGTACTGGCCAAACGATCCACTGGAATAAATGCGACCGTGCGTTCCAGAGAAAATGTGGAGGAGGGGCCTGGTTCGGAATGAATAAGGACGGAGGGTGGGTGACGCTCTTGCCGGGGTACTCAGCATACTTTCAACGAGGAGCGAGCGGTGAAGTCAGAATAGAGGCCTAGTCCATTTGTTTCCGGATGATTGAAAGCCAACAGAAAAATCTCTCCTCCTATCTCAAGCTTGTTATATTTGCGCTGAAGAAAAAAACCCCCAAGCCTCTTGCATGTCGTTTGCTTATCTGTAGGGTAACTTTATTGCATGATAACCTTCCAGTACAGCCTATCCATTTTCAACGTCTCCATGAACCAATCATCACCAACCTTCTTCCATGTCTCATGATAATACCCACCCCCAGTTCCATGAAACCCCGAGTCAGGCTCTTTATTTCCAACATGATAGATCAATGGAAAGACAGCTCTGATCTCATTAGGCGAAACCTGCTCCATCTCGGCGGGTCCAACGTTGTGAATAGCCTGGAGATTCTTGTTCTCGTTACTGAAGAACGCAGTCCAATCATCACGTGATGACCACTTCATTGGTAGATCTCCCTTCATGATCACGCTACCGTCGGGTTCGTGGAAGGAGTATGTTGCATTGGGAAGCATGATTGTGTCGAATTTGTGCCAGAGGTGGGAGTCGGCGAAGCGGCAGTATTGCGCCTTTTTCTGAGAGATCAGTGCGTGTACTTCTGGTGAAACTGCCATTTTCGTAGAGCTGTCAATATTAGTTTTGAGGGTATTTTATGCTATACAAGTTCACGTACTGAGACTGATGGGTTGCGGTATTTTCGTATGCGGGGGTTTAAGATGCGAGAATGTATGAAGATGTAAGATTATAGCTTCAAATTGTGCTGCATTTATAGACATGGGCGTTGATAGATTAGTCAGTTATTCTCTGTCAATCAATTACTGTTTTGTTCGAATCCCGGTGATTCACGCACGATTTCCTCTTCTGATGCAACCCATCGGCCAAGTGTCCAGACAGGGTTACTTCGCCAAGGTGTAGGACTTCGTCTGAACTCACTCATACTCTGATTCCTTGTGTCTGGATGTTCTGCAGGCAACAATCTGATGCTTTCGAAAGATGGAAGTATAGTGACAATTATTTATTTCTGAGTTTTTTAAGACATAAGTCCTAAGACTTACAGATAAAGGTAATACAATAACAATTATCGATATTAAACCTTAATGCTAATAAAGATCTAGTCTAAAGGCATTGGATTGATCCTTCGTGCCCTGTCCCTCGTGTTCTTAGCTAGCCTCTCAATAGTGTTTGATTCGAGTTGGTAGCAGTACAGCCCCGATTGCAGTGATAATGGCCTGGCTATAGACTTGAAGTTGCATCGCTACATAAGCATTTATGTTCAGAACTTTCCATTCTCAGATTCCTCATACCCAGTACTGGCACATCAACAAATCAATCTAGTTAAGTGTTTACCGCCGCTTCTCTATATGCGTTCTCTTAATTGCTTCAGTCAGAAATGTCCACGCTGATTTGAAGTCTGCTGCAACGTCGGCATCGCTGTCCTGGTCTAGCAGCGAGTCCATCAGTCTGCTGAAGGCATCCAAGTCGTGGACTCTTGACTTAGAATATGTCTGGACTGTTTCGGACGGACCTTCCCGACTGGCGTCAGGCCGACCTTTTAGCTCGCTTTCCGCTGTCTGCCTGCATAGGTCTATGGGTGCATCGGCGGTCGCCCAAGAAGGAGCTTCACCGGTCCTCCGCCAACCGAGAAGCAACGCTTGCTTGGGACTCACTCCACCGACGGGAGGATCAGGGCTAGCACCATAAGCAAGGAGAGCTCTCACGACTTCTGCTCGGCCCTGATATGCTGCGAGCATCAGAGGCGTAACGTGACCGCCAGGCGCCGGGTCAGGACCAGCCCCGTGACGCAAGAAAAGTTGTATCATGGCTGCGTCCCTGACGAAGTGCATGGGCGTAGCTCCAAGGTCATTTCCTATCCCTGGATCGGCTCCATGTTCAAGGAGGAGTTTTGTTAATCGCTGCTCATTTGACCTTACAGCCAATAGAAGAGGCGTTTCGCCACCTGAATCTCTCAATTGTATATTCGAACCTTGCTTGATCAGAGACGTCAAGGCTGCTTCTGAGAATAGGAACTTGGGTCTAGACCGGCTAGGATAGGAATCGGTGTCGAATTTATGCCCAAACACTCCACCAACTGAGTACCTGCCTTGACGTAGTAGAGTTTTGTATAGTCCCCAATCTTCTTCGGTGATGGCGAGAAACGGTAGCGGTGACCCCTCACCAATCTTGTTGAAGATGGCATCTGCTGGATTCGCACCCTTTTGGAGTAATTGATAAGTCAGCGAGGTACACCCGGGTTCAGTGGCGAGATGCAGGATTAATGATCCGTCTTCGAAGACCAGATTCGGGCAACGCAAATAGTTAGCAAGAAAGAGAACATATGCATCGACCTCTGGATCTTTGGAATATGTTTTCAGACATGCGACCACGTGTGATGTAGCGCTTATCACCACGGAATCTCCATAGAAGTTGGGATGTGGGGGCCGCTCCAGGGCAGGATTGTGCGGGAGGCAACCCAGCTTGAGGAAGACTTGCATAACAGTGGCTTGATACTCTGGAAACACGAGGTACAGAGGGGCTAGCCACCCTAAGCCACCCCCTTTGAGGCGGATATGTGATACTCCGGCCCTAACAGCGTTTGTTGCGGCTGCAAGAGCCACACTCAAGTTATCTCGCTCCTTTGAGTGGAGATAGTGTTGAAAGAGAGTTCCATGGTTGTTCTCAAGAGCCCAGGTTGCTGCTTGGGCCACGGTATCCCAGGGCAGCGAATCGGAGACTATCGGGCTTGTTATTAGGTCCCTCCACAGCGGAAGAACCCCGCTCTGATCGTCAAGCCATATCTGCCGGGTTGATAAGAGCCACTGGTCTTTTGCGTAATCGAGGAAGAGATGCACGTCGTCATGCACTTTCGTCCTTTGTTTCTGCATTTCGTGCGATAATCTTTCTAAATCCACTTTTGGGTCTCGCTGACGTCTGTGCCTTAAGAGAAGATTTATACCTTTGCGAAATGCATCTGACGGCATGACCGACCGGGCTGTTACTTCAGGCACTTCTGCAAAGGAGGCTTTTTGCGCCCTCGATATCCGGTTCTCGAACACAGAGTAGCTTAGATATGTTACGCATACGGCACCCAGCATCATTTCTGCTTCTGAGAGGTCAAAGTGAAAGATGCGAGTTTTCCGATCCGACGAAGGGCCTGTAAGGTGCAGAAGAACACTATAGTGGATAAACCTAACGCGAAGGTCTTCCTCGTCGATATCAAGCAGGCTCCCCCCATAAGCCGAAATAAGCGCTCTTCCAGTGCCGATAAGTGTTGAACTCTCCCAAGCGGTGTTTCCAGGATTGACGTTCGCCGCTACGCGTAGTTCATCCGTATTCATAGGTGGTTCGGCCGACGCGACCAACTTGAAGAGCTGACTGCTTCGTTTGCCATCCCTAACCCGGGACAAGGCCTTGTTGAACGCCCCGGGCAGATCTTTGGGTAAGTTACCTAGTATATCTAGGATTTCCGCGTCTGATCGCAGTTCCTTAGTGTATCTCGGGCAGATGTCCTCGATCTGAAGAGAGAGCCACAGGAACATGCCCTGGCATCCCACGAAGAGTTGTTCCTCCATCAGTTTCTCTATCTCTGGTGGCAAGGGTCTAATGGCATTCCATCTAGAAATTTCCGCTGCGAGGTATGCATGAATCTCTTTGGACCTGTCCGCAATCTCCATGGAGAGAGTACGCACCTCATCAAATCGGGACTCAACAGTGGAATAGCATGCTGACGTAGGCCGTGATGAACACAGAATGTTTATCCATCTGTAGCTTTTGAGACGGTGTAATTCGCGGAAAGTCTCGTCGACTACTTCTTCAGATATCTCATCTAGACCATCAAGCACAAAGATGCCTCTCCAATTAGACGGTGTGACCTTCATCAAAATACCAATGAACTCCTCAGGCGTTGCATGAAATGGCATCGCCTCTGACTGTTCAAGTAATGCAATGAGAGAAGGCTCCATAGCAGGATTTTGCAGTACTTGTCTAACAATGCTTCCCAACAGATTTGTCGCAGATAGGGTCTTTGGATTGTTGCTCTGACAGAAGAAGTACGATACAGTGACAGCACCTAGAAACTTGATTAGCATCTATAAACTGACAGAGAAGGTTCTAACGAACCTTGTGGATCCATGCTTGGGGCAGCTAAAATCAGGTGTGCAACAGCCGATGCCATCGTTACTGTCTTCCCAGACCCAAGATTGCCCTTGAGCCAAAGGACAGATCCCACCTTGGAAGATAGCCAGTCTCTGTATGCCGCTTCCTCATACATCCAGCTTGACGTGCCTCTCTTTCTTTCCCTTCGCCAGATCAGGTCGAACTCAGCCTGGTCTGGGCACATAGCTGCGAGCAACCGTTGCTTGCGTGACTCCATTTGAAACTTTGTGGCTTCTGCTGACAACGTAATCTGGAAACGGTTGAATAGATCTAGCACCGACGAATGGTTTTGAAGCTCTGCTTTGCCAAGGAGAAGTGTCGTGCGCTTCTCGATTAACATGCCCCAGGTTGTGAGATCCGACTCCATGGGCTTAAACACGGCGTCAAACGTTGTTGTAAGCGAGGCTGCCAGCTGTGATAGGGCAGATTTAGCACAATTGTGCACAATCTTGGCACATATGTTGACCATAACGATAGTGTACTCGCATATATAGGATTGGAGTGTTGAACATTTGGGAAATAACATTGCAAAATCTTTGTGTAAGGATAAAGACCGCCCTAACCTTAGCATCATGTTCGTGACATTCTCAAAGTAGGAAAGGAACGAGAGCGATGTCTGGCTTTGTTAGCGAAAGCGATGTTAGATGATGTACACACACCGACCTCCAGAGATAAGCGAACTACAGCCCAGACACCACAAGCGATAAGGTTCTGTGATCCTCCTACTAGAACATCTCCGATGGGAGCAAACTGGCGCATGCGTTCCAGAATAGCTACAAGTCGAGTGCCGTATGGCCTCCATGATCGATGAGCTCTGGCACCATCTCGATTGATCTCCTCGGTAATCCTAATGATGTCGTCCGGATCAGGGAGGCTCTGTGATCGTAAGTTCTTGAATCTGGCGCGCTGGTTCTTGTTTTGGAGAGAGGCGTTGAACTCTGAAATCGCCCGAGCGAGTCGGATCTCTGGCTTTAGGTTTGCCGTGAAACCAACGGCCGAAGTAACATGCTCCATGGTCTGATAGTACAGGGCTTCGTCACATTCGCTTCATATTTGGTTCGTTATGGCGATGCACCTGTCCTTTAGCGCAGAATGGCTTCATGCAGAAAGACATGAGAAAAAGAAGAGGCAGCAGAAAGAAGATGTGGCGGATGGTCAGATTGAAATGTTGGCTCGGCTGTGCGGGGTCTTAGTGAATGGACACGCACTGATAACTTGAATTGCAGGGGCTGTGTGGATGAGGCAGAGTGGCAGCATTTCAGCCAACGAAGAAGTGGAGGGTCCAAGATTGAGGCTGTGTATGTGAAAAATCGAGGAGGAAAAACATGTAACTCGAGGTCTGAACTTAAGTCCCGACATGAAGAGACGAAGGTCTGTCAAACTGCCATGCACTCCCCTCACAACCCGAATCACGGCAGACCAGCAATGGATCGAGCCGTTCCTGCTCAGAGACCTTCACGGATTGTTGGAATTATCTGCTTATTTTAGGAGGCAATTTGTTTCCTTTGTAGATAGCGTCAGTACCTTAGAAGCTGACTTCAATCTGCAGCTTAAGCAAGCCCCAAGTCAGAGGAAGTCTCTATCTACTCTACGTTCCTCTAACTTGTAAAAGATGGTAATGTATCACCCGCAGAGATGATACCCCGCATCCCACCTCAGCTTCCCTGCCCTTGCAGCCAAGATAATGATTGTCGCTCTCCTATTGGTCCACATAAATCAGGCTCTCATGTTATAACGCTCTCAGCCGTTGCATCAACCCTAATGGCGATCAACGAGTCTATTCAACGCACCCCACAAAAGTCTTTGCACTTGGCGTATGCTTGTTATCGGTGCAGAGTAACAAGCTGCAGAAGGTCAAGTGGCTCATCCGTCACGAAGAACTCGAAAACACCTCAGGCCAGGTTTCACTCTCGCCTACGACCATGGTATAAGATACCTCAGCGTAATGCTCTGCAGTCAAGCATAGTTCAGGAGCAAGTTGGCGATACACATTCGCCAAGTTGTGGAATGCCCATGGCGCAGCGTCACTCGCCACCCCCCATCGTTCAATTTCGAGTCGCGGCCGATCCGTAATGTCATTGGGCGGACATGCAATGATGCTGTGTCCCAGAGCCTCGAGGCCCTTGAGGATCATCTTGGCCGCATCATTGAGCTGATTATTCTCCAGCAGGTGGTTACCGAGGGCGAAGTAGGGTCCACAGAGTTCTAGCCGAAAGGCGCAGTCGTTGTTTGAGGGGTAGGTCTTTTCGAGAGCCTTAATGAGCCGGATTGACTTGGCTCCGTTCCCTGAGTCAAGGTGAGGAACAAGCCTCTGGAGGTCATCGGCAAGCACCTTGCGTTTTTGCAAGACAGATTTAGACGTGGCTTTCTTACGCAAACAAAGCTCGCAGGCGCACGTGAACCCCCAGTTTTTGAAGCCTTTCTGGGCCTCTTGGTAAGACTCGAAGGGCACAGGAAGACGATAGGAGAAAAAGAGTTCGGTGTCAGCAGCGAGGTCCCTCGTCGCGCGCACGATTTGCATGTCTCCGATGAAGGAGCGTCGACAGTTGCCCACACAGGAATGATTGATACGAGACGCGAGGAGCCAAATGCCCGAGGTTGTGTACTCGAAGTCTTTGCCACCGGTCCTATCTCTGCTGCTAGATGTTGCCCGGAGAAATGACTCGCGACTTGTCCTCGGAGCACCAAAATTATTAAGGGAGGTAATCTTTTCTACCAGGAATCTAAATCTTGGTTAGTCGCCTGACCCAACTGGCCTACCATTCAAATTGGCAGAAGACAACTCACGAATCGACTACAGGGGTTCCGTCAGTCTCCAAGACCGTAGCCTTTTGGTAATCGGCGTGGTGAAGGTCTCCAAACTCCGCGGAAAATGACGAGTTGTGGTACAGTTTTTGTACAAGCAGGGTAAGGAGATGTGCCTGGCCACCCATTACCATCCTCTTGGTGGCAAGATTCATCAGGATTTTGGTCTGTTTTCTGGATTGCTCATCGCCGGCAAAGCTATAAACGAACGCCTTTTCGCAGAGCAGAAGCTCTCCCGCCGAGACCGCCCTGGTTGTGAAGAGCCCTTTGCCACGGCCAGGCGACTCGCGAATCTCTACCAGCGCTGAGAAGGTGGCACAGTCGATGAAGGGAGGTGTGCTTTCAGCCTGCTTATACATTTCCTTGAAATTGTACTCGCCTGTTTGCTGTTCCTTGAGCCGCTCATTGATCCGATCTTTCTCGGAAGTGGCTGCCTTATTCTCAGGGAATGACTGTGTGAGTTTCTCCAATGTCTCGAGACTCTGCTGATAGTCGCCGAGCTCATACAATGCTCGAGCCTTGCGGAAGAGAGACTTTTCGGATGGCATGGCAGGATTGGTGGCTTGCTCGATATCCAACAAGGTCTGCTTCGGTCGATCCAGATTCAGGGTTGCAAGCGAGCGGTTGAGGAAAGCGACTTGTCTCTCTTCCAGGGTTTGCGCCGCTTGAATAGCTGAAGAGTACCTGGATAGCTGTCAGTTACGTGCTCTCGGCTGCCCATCTGCTTGGCCGGTTCATGACAGTAAGAGAAGCCGAAATTCAAAACATACAGTCGCAGTGCTTCAGCCCATTTCTTGGCCTGTACAGCTTCGTTGCCTCTCTTTCGAATGTCAGTGCTATTCCCGCTTGAGATCATCATTGATGGCCTCCAGCGCGAGGGAATGCGGTCGTCAGCTCCGTCCAGTCGGATAATATCACTAGGATGGTCGACTCTCAGCGAGTATGTTCCGTCAGTGGCACATTTGAAGAAAGGTTCTTTGAGGATGTAGACCATGTTCGCGTTGAGGATCTCAGTGGCAGGGACAATGGTCTCGTCAGGCTGGTGATAGAGCTGGAGCAACACAGCGGTTCCCTTCTCATCTTCGACAACGGCCATCACAGCCGTCATTCGATCTGGGGGCGTGAGGACGCGGAGCATGATCTTCTTCCCTCGATGATGGGTTTCGAGTCTCATGTCGGAGATCATGATGGGTTTCAGGTCATTGGCAGAATCAATACAAGGTGGATAGGGCGCTGGGACCTGCGTGATAGCGATTGTGTTCTCGCTTGGCTGAAGGCGATATGAGTTGGCCATGAGCTTCATCGTGAAAGACGAGATGAGTTGTTGAGAAGGGGGGTGATCCCGCACGGCTTGACCCTTTCTTCGAGCTGCTCGTTCTGCAGCGCCCTGAATTTGCTTCAGATAAGCGATGTACTGGCTCTCGTTTGAGACGTCTTTGATATCCATCTTGGCATGGGCAGTCTAATATTTGAGGCTGTGTTAGAGTTGAAACGGTGATTGAGAGTATACAAGTCGAGGTTTAAGGCCTCAGCCACTTCTTAAATGATGAGTTGACGGGCCGCAGGTTGAAACAATAGACAGCCAAAAATGCCTCGTCAGGCCATCATGACGGTAGGCCTCCCATAGGTGGCCGCATATTTGTGACCAACTGTGGCCAACGCTTTTAATCCATGGACCAACAGAGTTGCGAGACATCACCCCTCTCGCCGTTTGCCCAATTGAAAGCGCAACAACCAGAGGCAACCAACCGAATTAATGATCTTTGGAGAACGGAATGACCTACCGACAAAAAAGGAAAAACTGTTGTTAGCAATAATTCGAATTTTGTTAAATTGATTTGAAATGTTTCTATTATACCTTAGCACTTCCAACAACAAAGTTACACGTCCGGCACGACGTTATCATCTGGTACCTTCAGTATATTCTTAAACCTTTCAAACTCTTCGTTAGACCTACAGACAAATCTTAAAATAAGGTATGCTTAGAAAATCAAGCATGTAGAAGCAGATTTGAAGAGTCCTGTCCTTTTTTGTAATTCCTTAACTTTCGTGACATCAATGTCATACAAGATATCCCGCCTGATAGGCTAAAAAAGTTTCTCGAAGTCTGGTGGCTGCACGCAGTAATTTCTTTCGTCGCTTCATATTGCGACAATGAGATTTGTGATCCGGGCAGTCTTTTGTTTAATAGACGCGACTACAGTAGAAAGTTGCCATGGTATGACCAAGGTGATAATTTCGTCCTCCGCTGCTTCCAGGGCAACCCATGGTCGCATGCATTCTACAGCAGGCGCGTTCTGCTGGGTCAATCTCATGCTGAAGATATACAGTCGTCCGTTTGAAAAGATCGAAGTTTGAAATAGAGTAGCTCGGCGAAAGGACAATTGACTGAAACTGAAATGCGAGGAGTGAACCCTGTAGGCATGCTTGTGCTTACGCCTGCTGGTGATAAGATGGTCGGCCTCCTGCATGTAATGAGGCCTCCTTTGCATATTCGATTGTACCCACGCACCTGATCATCATAACTGCGAGACATGGTATATACGTCTGGGTTGACAATCGGCAACTTACGTGGTTAACTGTTATTGGCTAGATGTTATTAGGAGACAAAGTGTAATGGTTGCCTGACGCCAAGTATATAATCCTAGATGTGTGTTGGCTGCGTCTCGATGACTAGGATGCCTGATTCTGACAATCATGCTAGCCATAGGATGGAACTTTCCACTTGTTGGTGCGGCATTCTTGGTCATATACCTAGCAGCTATAAATCATTGCTTTGCGCATTACACAGAAACTAAAGGTCAAAACAAATTTCTAGCTACTCGGTTTAACCTACAATTATTGAACTCTCCATTCAAATCATGGCACACGGGTCTATTTCTTCCCAAATCTCCGATGATATTAGCGAGCTGTACACTACTTTATCGTCCGATGTCCAAAATTTGTTTCTCGCTCCCGGGCCAAGACACCCCCCGATATGTTTCATTTGCAATAGTCCCAGCCAACGAAAAACAACTAGACATTCAAACCGTAACGGGAACGCAGGCCGTCCCTACGACAAGTGTACGAACTGTGGGAAGTTCTTAGGGTTTGCAGATGAAAGAGGCAATATTCCTAACAACCCACCATGTCACTGCGGCCAGTCCAGCAAATCTCAGTTGACTGGTCACAATAGTGGAAAGCCTGGTGGCTGGCATTTTGTTTGTAGACTGGGCACCTGCAACTACTATTCGGTACGGATGAATCAGAATAATGAACAGATCAGACTTTCCGGGGACATGGTGGAGCAATTTGCAAACCTGAAGGTTATCTAAAAAAGAAGCAAAGGTTGCAAAATTGAGGCTGCGTCTGGATAATGATAGAGAAGCGAAAGCATGTAACGTTAAGTTTCAGGTAAATCCTTGATTGTTTCTTCCCTATCTCCTTATCTACCTCCTCTATGTATTTAACGAGGTTTCGCTTGACGGGTTTCAGTCTTAGTGTTGAGAGAGCAGCTTGGTCAGTGGAATAAAATAAATCACAGTGTGCCAAGCGCACCACAGCTTCCAGGTTTTCGAGTCTTCTTCAGCCGTGTGCTTCACCAATACTCTCCAAGTAACCACAGCCCCTAAAGCAAGGGGGAGACAATAAATTAAACCCGGCTCAAGATCCCAGAAGCTCACACAAAGCACACTCCAGAATGGCACGCAACAGGCTAAGATCATGCGGGTTCGCGAGTCCCCGATCACCAATGGCAGTGTCTTGCGGTCGCGGGCTTTGTCACCCTCTTGATCTTTGAGGTCCTGCACACTCATCGTCGTGAGGATAATTGCGCTTATGATTGATATCCACATCATTCCCTGCGCGCTCACGGTGTTCTCAGGTCCGATGCAAAGCTTGAGAGACATGGTGTTGACGACCGCATAAGCTACAGCGATGATGCCGTCGCGGACGATTTCGTCACTGCCACAGAGATCGTTGTAGTAAAATGTCAAGATTTGCATGAGTAATCCCTCGACTCCAACGCCCATGATGTAATTGCAAGCCAATGCAACGGGCGTAACGAACAGAGTAGCTCGACGAGTCTGTTCCGGGGTGATCATTCCTGATGGGATGGGTCGCCATGGTTTATTTATGCTGTCTTCCAGAACCGAAGAAGGCGAGCGTTGGTTGGCGAAGTTGAACAGAATGATTGTGAAGACATTCGAAAGTATAACCTTTGGCAAACAGCCGACCACTTCGATTGGATGCGAGGGAGGCCCATCAAATAGTTCGCCATTGGATAGAGCCCCAGTCACCCCAAAGAGAATTCCAGGAGTACTAAATGTAAAGATGTCGCTCTTGACAAATGCCCAGAACACCTTAATCGCATAGAAAAGAGACCAGCCTGGGAAGCGAGTGTTGGAAGCTATGACTGTTGGCGAGCTATGGGCATTCTTCGATGTGAAGGCTGTCTTCTCTTCCGATGGATGAACAGTCAGAGTCATTCCAGCCATCATACTGTTGGTGGTCGCCATAGTGGTTCGGCGAGGTTCGCAGTTCGAAAAGACTCTGCTTATTAACTTCTCTGTGAGAAGGCCAATGAAGATTGTTCGTGCCTCTGATGCAAGAATTGTTTTGACAAGGTGGAATGCCAGGAAACAGACAGCCTGGGCTAGAGATTCCAAGACCAGAGAATGAATACTTAACAATAACACTTCTGTTATGCGACCTGTTATATACGTATATTTATCACATCCCATCACCGGAATACGCGATAAAAATCTGCATATTAATTGTTGTAAGTCATAGACAGTCTGTGCAAGTAAGCGCCAGTGTATTGACAGCGTATTCGTAGCGTATCGGCGGCGTATTTGTAGCGTATTTAGATAAAAATGGGGCTGCCCTACAGCCAGGACTGTTTGGGTGTACCATGTTAGAGTCGGCAGCGTATTCTGGCATTCCGACTCGGTGTAAGCCGTACGTCTAGTAGGTCTTTTACAAAAGCAAGGGATTATGATAGACTTGTTGAAGTACAAAGTATATCGTATTTCTCCTAACCATTGAAAGGTTCAAGGTTTCTCTTGATACATGAACCTCTATACATCATTCTCACAATCTCTTTACTCCACGCACAATGGTATTATCCAACCGAACGACCACTTGGAACTTGTTCACCTCTCACGATGGGTTACTTTTCGAAACTGGGGCTTCTTCTGGCGCGCTCACCGCTATCGTCGCTGGATTTGCCGTTCATCACCTAATTTTGCGCAAGGGCGAATGGCACCTGAAGGCGCCCACCATCATTGAAACCTGGCTATGCTCCTTTCCGGTTCTCTTCGGCCTTGGGGTCTTGTGGGGGGCTGGACCCAACATAGGAAACGCCATGAATCTCATGTACTTCATGTTAATTTTCACCTTGTCGCTGCTCACTAGTATTGCCTTGTATCGGGTTTTCTTCCATAGATTAAAGAGCTTCCCTGGACCGAGACTGGCTGCAGTTTCCAAGCTGTGGCACACTGCCAACTGCATCGGGGCGAAAAACCACCTGCTTTTAGAGCAGATGAGGGAGCGATACGGAGACTTTGTCCGCACAGGTTGTTACCCATCTTCAATAAGAGCCAAACACAGCAGCTAACACGCTCTCTTTATTCCTTAGGTCCAAATGAGATAACCATATTTGATCCAGAGACGCTTGTCAAAATCGATGGGCCCGGTAGCAAAACACGCAAGTCTGACTTCTATGACTTTTTGTGGCCCGCAGCTGGGCTGGTCAATTTCCGGGACGTTCCTTTCCATGATGTACGCCGCAGGATCTGGATGCAAGCCGTCTCCACCAAGAGTATGTTACCATGTTCTACTTTATTCATTCC
Organism: Fusarium luffae; assembly: GCA_013184325.1. NCBI lineage: Eukaryota > Fungi > Ascomycota > Sordariomycetes > Hypocreales > Nectriaceae > Fusarium > Fusarium luffae. Next base: position 22,481 of record JABCJV010000149.1, read on the forward strand.
TTTGAAATTGCTAAATGTGCATGCTGACCAGTGTCCCGTACACAGATCTTCCTATCTACGAGTCCCAGATCGCTGAGCATGCAGAGAAGTGGGAGAAGCTTATCGGAACTTATGCTGTCAATGCAACCGTGGTCCCGTTTAGAGATATGGCATACTGGTATGCATTTGACGTGATGGGCATGTTCATGCTGTCTGAGTCCTTTAACATGATCAGCAGTAGCGAGAGCCACTGGGCCGTCGACAACCTCCGGCGTGCGATGAAGATTCTCGGGCCATGTCAAATGACGCCGTGGTTGGCACAAATAGGCTTCAAGTATCTGAAGGGATATTGGCTCGTGCGTGATTGGCACTCTACTGTTAACTGGTGCAGAGAGCGCCTACAAGATCGTATCAAAGTAAGTCTTAGCCTACAACCTCCTGATCTAGGTTTGACACTAACCTATGGCCACTTGGCTAGAACGACAACGGAGCCACAAACATCGCATCTTATTTAATGTCTGACTCGATTCGCAATGACTCAGTTGCAAAAGATGAGGATCTTTTGACTGGTGAAGCAGTTGTCGGTATCATCGCAGGCAGGTTCGTTATATTAAGGTTCCCAGGCGTAATGGCAATTCTAATTATTTACAGTGATACGACTGGTCCTACATTGACGATGGTGTTTTATCTCCTGGCCAAACATCCCGAGCATCAGGCTAAACTGTACGAGGAGCTCCAGCAAGTCGATGTCACAGACCGCGAAGCATTGAAGACTTTACCTCATCTAAATGCCATTATTGATGAAACCATGCGCTGCTATCCTGCCATCATGACTGGAGGCAACAGGGATACCCCACCGGAAGGGATGAAGATAGCAGGGCGTTTCATCCCAGGGAACGTTACGATCGTGTCACCACGTTATAGTATATTTCGCTGTAAGTTTTGATCTTCTCATACCAGGCAAAATTGTTGGTGGGGGTAGAAGGAGGAACGCTTTCTAACGTCTCTATTCAATTTCAGCTGAAAGATGCTATATCAATCCTGATGAGTTCATCCCGGAGCGCTGGACCAGCAGACCCGACTTGATCAAAGATAGCCGGTCCTTCCGGCCGTTCGCATCTGGTATGTGTCCCATCCCAGAGCTGTACAATATACGTGACTGACCATCGAAGGACGATATTCCTGCGTCGGCAAGAGTCTAGCACTGACGCAGCTTCGTGTAGTCACAGCTCTGTTCGTATCCAAGTTCCGTTTTCGCTTTGCTCCAGGGGAGGATCCGTATTTAACGGTAACGGATCTTAAGGATCAGTTTACTACAGCGCCTGGTCCTCTCAAGCTAGTATTTGAGTCCAGGAATTAATCTATTTGTATCCACAAGAAACTCATTAACATCTAATATTGAAATTCCTATTGTGATAAAGACTTACTTTGTCTTGAACCTCCTCTCTCAAATATGTGAAAGGCTCGAACTGCTCTGCCGACACCCAGGTTTTTCTTCTACGCATCTTTTTATCTTGCTCTGACATAAGGTTTAGACTGGCTACAAAATGCCTTCTTTACTTCCATCCGGTCTTTTCCCCTCCTTTCCACCAAGATCAACAATTGATAACCACAAGAGCATTTCTACAACAGCCACACAATGCTCCTACAGCTCATCATAGATAAGCCATGAGCAGACTCCCTCAGGCATAGTAAATCTCTTCTATTCCTTCTGACTCATTTAAATACAGGAGAGAAACCCGGAGTGCCCGGAGAAAATAAACTCCAATCTCATCGCTCCAAACCTCATCCCACACTTTCTCAACACCAAGTATAACACGTAGACCTAGTTAGGGTAAGGCCATGTCTGCTGACCTCGGTCCTTGCTCCTGTAAGGGCAATCAACGCTGTAAGAGGAAAATTGGACAGATTGACAGTAAGAGTCCAGAACCTGGACGCCCTTCCCCTTGCATCCGCGGTTTTGCCAATATTTAACCAAGCAACCACTAAAAAGTGAGTTAGTAACAGCGTAACACAGGAGGATAGATTTTAACAGTTTTCGTACCTTCCCTCAACTCGGAGTGAACCAATGTTTGTCACTTCATGACAGATGTGAACGTTATCGCCTTGGAATGCCTGACGCTCGACAACCCTATCGCACGATGGTCCGACAGAAGTGTAGACAACGGCGTTGCCTCTGGCGCGAGCTTCAAGAGTCTGAGCCTCGGGTTCAATAGGCGTTGCTGAAGAGAAAGTGGCCAGAGACACGAAAAGGGTCAAAGCGGACATCTTAATGGCGACCATGATGGTGAGTTGAGTATAACAATTGATTGACTGTAGTAGGGTTTGAGATGAAAGATTGACGTTGAAAATTTGAATAATGTATCTAGAGTAGGATCTATACCAACTTATAAGCAATTGTTCTATAGTACGTGTTGTTTGTAGCTCGCTAAACAACATAGACAGTCTGCATGGTTTGCATTGCGAATACGCTGTACGCTGTAAATACGCAATCTCAATATGAGAAAACGCTGGACGATGGTAATGATCTGCACAATACGCTTTGCGCTGTAAGTAAGTAAGCATGTAAGCAGACGCACAGATCCTTTTGATTGCAGGGGTTCTGTGAGTGAGACAGAGCGGCGATAGTTTAGCAGACGAGGAAGCGAAGATGCGAACGATTGAGGAAGGAAAGTATGCTAGTTGAGCCTTCGCATCCACGACCTGGAGAGAATAAGCTTTGAAACTTCTATGTATTCTCCTGACATCCCAAGTCAAAAAGCCAAGGCATATTCGCGATGGGACTGTTCCAACTGGGAACTATCGACGTGTCGCTCCAGTTTCCTAGGCCTATTTCAAGACTTGAATTTCTTCATACCTTGCATCCCAAGCCCCAAATTGAACTCCCAAGCCAGACTAATTCTCGTTCAAGGGAAGGTCTCCGTCTATTGAGAATTATCAAACCTTCTGATATCTGGCCACTTGGCACGCGTGGAAGCGATGCCCCGAACCCAGCTCAGCTTCACTGCCATTGTGATTCAGAACCTACGAGTTTGATATACAATACAACGACGAAGGCTCGTTATTGTGAGAAGATGCTATCCTCAACAACAGTGGCGCCCTCGCCCCGTTCACATATAGGCGCTAATTTACGACCCATTCTCTTAACTTGCCATTCGAGACTATCTAGTAGCAGTTAGCTCTAGCCCGGGAGCCAAAGGTGATTCCTTACCCATATCTGTCGGAAGAAGAATAGCTCCGTTCTCGTCAAGTGAAACAAGGGTATCTTTAACCCAGGTGCGACAATTGAACGCCTCTCCCGTTCTTTTGGAAGGCTTTCCATCTACCGGCACGTTCTTTATAATGTCTGTGGCAAAATCGGCAATCCCTCCCAAGTGGATCAGCGCAATTAGAGTTGGAGAGCACACCGGGTCATCGTGCTTCTCTTCATAAACCCATGGACCGGCGCGATTTGTAACATGATGACCGGTAGGAATGGTATTGGCATCTGTAAGGACAAGACCCCAATGTTTCGAACGTCAGCGTTGAAATATGAATAGGTGGGGAGAGGTTACATATTCGTCCTTGTCGGGTCGGGCGTCAAGAGCAATGTAGATTGAATGTCGCAGGAGTGATCCGTCGAGAGGCATGATTGGGCTGTCTAAAATTCGGAATGGAAACTTATGTGAGACTCGGTGTGGTAACTGAAAGAGGACGGCTGAGGTGGTAAGAAAGCAATAATTCAATGCATGTCAGGCAGCAGTGTACCCCGCTTGTTGGGGGCTGCTGCCTGCATACCGAGAAACAGATACCACTACCAGTAAAAGGGCACCACGCTTATGCTTATTCTTATGATTCTGTATTTAGTCATGTTGCACAATTAATGTGCACGAGGCTTCTTTCGGCCGATTCACAGTGTTGCGGTTATGAAGATCTGGAATCTGCTAAGATCTGCAGGCATGGTCTATCAAATGAGCTACAACATGCAGCAGCCACTGGTCGGATCAAACAGTGCAGAGAGATGGCTTGTATTACTGGGCTTCACCGACTTTAATTGAATCTCACATCAAAAATGAAGTGGCTTGCAGATCTTCTCGGTTTTACGAAATAGTTGTGGTGTAGCAGAACCGCCGAACGAATAACAGCACCCTCAGAACTGCAAGTAATACCTCTCGTCTAACAGATATCGAAACAAGACCCTCATCCTAGCCCCCAATTTATGCAGAGCTAGCCCTGTTGTACTTTCCGAGAATATTCATACCACGCAGCGAAATGACAAATGCAGCCAAGCAAACACTTTCCAACACCATCACACCGAGTCCAGCAGCAAAAGTGTATGTCTGTGTGACATGATTAGTACAAGACTGTGTCAGATTGTAAGTCCCTCTTACCAATTCGGTGCACAAGCCGGCCCAGGGGATGTAACTCTGTCGTGAATTGTTCTGGCAAGTCCAGGACCAAAGATCCCAGTGGTTGTTGCGAAGGACTTCCTTGTCGACGATGAAGTAGATAGTCACAGCGATCCATCCAGCAATATTGATACCAGAGCTGACCAAGACTGCGACAGTGTGCATGGCGCCATCGCGCATTGAGCGGAACTATTCCAATTAGATGATGCCAACGACTGACATTCTGGATTGACTTACAAAGCTGAGACGAGTAGCGAGAGCCAAGACCTGAACAAAAGATGCAAACGCAGCCATAGCCAGCATAAGCCACGTAGACAGCATATCAATGGTAGCCCATCTCGTCCTCATCCAACCATTCTCATCTCGATCCACAGAATTATGCGTAGTCTTCCACACATTAACCGCATGAGCCAACAAGCTAAGAATGCTCAAATTGACAAGGAGAATAAGAACACGCAGTGAAAGTCGGACGGTATCAAGACTACCAGCAGACTTGGGCGGTGCACGACGTTGCTTCAGAAGAGCCTGCTCGTCAGAAACATGTCTTGGTGCCTTTTCCTCTTCGACTTCATCATGAGGATCAAGACGGTTGGAGTAGGACTCGTAGCCTGATGGGACGCTGAGATCCATGATTAAGGTGATGAGTAAAAACAAAGATAAAAATAAGCTTGATGAATAACCTTTTTTTAGCGGGACATGTTTCTACTTATGCCACGAGATGCATCATGACCTAATATTCGGGGTAAGAAGTTTTATCTAAGCTTACAAGGTCTCGAGCGCAGTCAGCCTCGCTTAGTTCCGACACCGCCTCCCTCGCCGGGGACTTGAAGGAAGCTTACCATCAGCCCTAAACCAAAGTACAGATCCTCTAATGTGATCCTTCCGGGACAAATCTGACAGCAGGGATCTTCATCTGAGGCTCTTATTGGACGTAAGCGCGAAATAAGCGGCGCAGCTTCACTAGCTCGGCCTACTCGGGACCGAAAGTAGATTAGTTCTCCACTAATCGGCGACCTTGTCCTTGACAGGTCTGCTATTCCTAGAGGGGCTGAGTGATCCTCATCCGAGTATTGGTCTGAAAACGGGAGCTACTGAGATATCGAGGGATGAACTAGTGATTTTTTCACTGCCACGTTAATTTTGTTTGATGTGGGAATTATCAAATTGCATGCAGTAGGGCTGACTGTCAGCGGTCAAGCACGTTGGGGTCTAAACATCGACAGCGCATCGTGCTGTGATACTGGAGACGATGTGGATATAAGAGCATTGGCATCGCTGTCTAAAGCATCATTATTATCACTCGTCATCACATCTTCATCACTCACCTCACTCATCAACTAATCACTCTCATCACTCTTACAAGTCTTATCACTTGAACTGTTCATTAACACTTACTCTTACTCAAACACCAACAACCACAATCACAACCATCAACATGCAATTCCTATCAATGCTTCTCCTCGCCGGCTCAGCTCTCGCAGCTCCCAGCGCCCCTTCATCTCACCAATCTCGTGCCGCACCTAGCATCGATGACATGCTTCCCCCAATTGTCCCCATCAACACGAGAAGCGGTGACCGGGACCTCATCTCCAAGATCATCACAGCTCCCACCCAAGTCGAGCGTCTCAAGCTCCTCGACCAACCCGGTGACTTCATCTTCGACTTCAAATCCGCCACCGGCGCTGGAGAAGCCAAGGGCAAGGGCGGACGCTCCGTCTCTGCTACTGCTCTCACCATGCCCGCTCTTATCGGCAACGGCGCTTCCATGACTGTTGCTTTTCTCGGTCCTTGTGGCATGAACACTGCTCACGTGCACAACCGCGCTACTGAACTTAACATCATTGTCAAGGGCCGTCTCGTTACCAACTTTGTTACTGAGAACGGTCAGAAGCCTGTTGCCAACACTATGGACACTTTCCAGATGGCTGTCTTTCCCCAGGGCGCTATCCACCAGGAGTTCAACCCTGACTGTGAAGATGCTGTCTTTGTCGCTGCGTTCGACAACGTTGACCCCGGTGTCAACCAGATCGCCCAGAACTTCTTCTCTCTGAATGGCGATGTCGTTTCTGCTACTCTGGGTGGTGTTCAGACTATTGACGGCAAGGACATTGAGTCTTTCCGTGAGCACATCCCCGCCAACATTGCTCTTGGTATTGATGCTTGTCTTAACAAGTGTGGCATCAAGAGAAACGCTAAGCGCGACTTGAACGAGCTGTTGAACTAAATGGGATATGGATATGATCATCTGGCGCATGGGCATAGAATGGCAGGATAAATTGCACGTATATACTTGGATTCTTGTTGATAATTAGATTGTTTCTTCTTTAGCTTTTGTGGCTTTCAAATTTAGACTTTTTCAAATTCACCTTGCTGTTCGATGTGTGTTCAACTCTGCTTTATCGTAACTTTGTTTCGCAATTTTCTTCCGCATCCAATAAATATCATCCAGGGCTTAATATACCCTAAGTCAAGCTTTCAACATGACCGTAACACACTAATCTGCCACATCTCTCACATCCTATCATCGTCTTCACTTCTGCCTTTCCATATCCCACCACTTTTACCTTGCTAGCAACCACCGATCCCGCAGCTATGGCTCTCCCAATCATTCACATCAACGGCTACCCAGGCACGGGCAAACTCACCATCGCCCGGAAACTAGTCGAAGTTCTATCCCACTGCAATGCAAAGCTCGTTCACAATCACCTCCTCATCGACCCAGTCGACGCCATCCTCCCCCGCTCCAGCCCCGAGTATCAACCCGCCCGTCGCGCCCTCCGAACCGTCATTTTCGACGCCATAGCTACATCACCCGATACGAAGAATTCTATCCATGTTTTCACCGACTTTCAATCCAATGACTTTATCGGTCGCGGTGTTATGGAGGAATACATCAGCTTGGCTAATCGTCACAAGGCTTTCCTTGTACCCATCACCTTGACCTGTAGCAAGGAAGAAAACCTCCGTCGCTTGGCCTCTTACGAGAGGGGGTTCCATGGGAAGCTTACTGAACCGCTAGTTGTCGAACATTTGCGAAAGTCTAGCGAGATCTACCAATGGCCAGAGGGTCAACCATTGCATCTGAAGCTTGACGTTACGGAGTTGACTGTTGCCGAGGCTGTGCTCGCCATAGTTGAGCATCTTGGGGTAAATCATTGTCTCCCACCCCCATGTTGATGGTAGAGCACCGCCAGCTAACGAATTCTTATCGCCCTTGGATGGAGTCTCGATCTCCCGACGCGGAATGTGAAGATAAAAGCCTAAAGCCGCCGTGGTGTCAGGGAGTGTGTGAAATCTCTCCACTAAAACCATGGGCGGACCAAGGTATACTGCAGGGGGCCAGCGTTAAAGAGGTACTCTTCTCTACACCTTTCCCAGGCAGTGATTTAGATCCAATCAATTCCGATTCGTTCAATCCCACTTAAGATACTTTAATAGACTTGAATAGGTCTTCTTGTTTAATATGTAAGTGCTCTTCTATTTGCCCTCATATGTCCCGCCTCTAATACTTCCCTTGCCATTGAACGTACTAGCCTATCTCAAGGTACCTCTCCTCTTGGCTGCAACAGTAAAGCGGAGACATCCTCATCCACCAATCGCCATTCGCAAAACCCTCCGCGCTGATCCCTCGGCGTTCCGCTCTCCTCTTCTCCTTGGCAATTCCGCAGTCTGAGAACCTTGATGGCCGCACCTATCGCTCAAAGACCAGCAAACAAGCTCAATCCGTACGCGCCTAGCATGAACGTCCGAAGTATAAGTGACAAGACCCAGCACCGCGCCTGCGACCCATGCAGTCAGTCTCTCTCCCATTTCATTTGTGCTCATCAGCTGATGACGTGTTTCAGGGAAGCGAAAAGTTCGCTGTTCACGACATACGCCTCTGTGCGAACGATGTTCCCACTTTGCTTTGATATGCGAATATTCGCCTATGAGAGCTATAGGCCGTCCGAAAAGGGGACGGTCACTGGGATATGGCGCTGGAAGTACCGGTGCGCCATCAATGTCGCCTGAGACGGGAGGTTTTGCTGGTGTTATGAATCAGTTCTTTGATGACCTAGGCACGTCGCCATTACCATCCTTCGACATGGACTTCTCGACAGACCAAGACACCATACCGGGAGAGTCAACATTGGTACCTGATATTTTCAACAGCGCGTCCACGACACAAGATCGCACCAACGTGAACCAGTCCCCAGAAGCTACAATCAGAGATAATCGAGTGGATGCAACGACACCCTCACAAAATATCGAGAGCGTAACAATATCCACCCAGAAATGCTCCTGTATCGAGTTGGTCAATCAACATTTCTCCGAGATAGAAAGTTCCCTCGAGACATTCCAAACCCTCAAAATCTTGAAAAGGTCGCTGGTGTCAGCAAGGACAATCCTAGAGTGTACCATCTGCTTCCAGTCCATCAAAAGTCCACGCACATCGCGCAACGTTTATCTGCTAGGTTCTCTTCTATCCAGCATCGGCTCATCCTACGGCGACTTTTTCTACACCCAAAAGCAACAAGCTTTGGTGTCTAGTACACCGATGCAGCTTTTCATAGGGAAACAAGCTGATGGCGGGGATATGGTTGAGGTGTCCCTCAAGGGACCTAGTTATGTAGCGTTCTTGCAAGCCAGTCTCAAGGGAGAGCTGAATTGTCTTGTGAAGCTCGGAGAGGAACTGGCGGCGAGACAAAGTCAGTCTCACACGGAAGGTCATGAGAATTGTGAAACGGGGACGAGTTGTTCAAATACTGAGTCACTTACGATAACCAAGCATCCGACTGAGGTGTGTCCGAAGGAAGTCGATATGACGACCGCTTGCGCGTGTTTTAGAACCGTTGATCAGGTCAGGGCTGCGATAGCAGAGGCGCAAAGGATCATTGCAGGTTGAGCTGCTAGGGGCTTACAATGGGAGTTGGAACATTTCACGAGCTACTATTATACCCATCGTCTAGCATTGGAATTACGAATATCATGACATCATCTGTACTGATTTGTTACCTTCTTGTGTATATGAAGCTTAGGACAGTGAGCGCAAAAAACGGAGGCGCGGCGCGGAAACGGAGCGCGGGGACTTTTGACGGCGACGGTGGAGCCATCCGCGGAACACCCAGTTTCAGGATATATCACGTCCCAACTGCATGTTACCGCTTCTTTTACATAAAATAATTCTACTCCTAGGTAAACCGTCTTTACAACCCCACATTATCTCCAAACATCGTAACTTCCCGAATATACTTTCATCACCATGGGTGCATCATGTTGCGGATCCAAGTCTGAGCATGTAAGTGCCAGCTCGGACCAACTCAGCCACAGACACGAACCTTCCGTTGCTGAGCAAGGAAGTAATGAGCATGGTCATGAGCATGGAGGCTACTGCGGAGACGATTCCGATGTCTCCAGCATGACCTCGACCTGTTGTGGTACTGAGGAACACTGCAGTGGTAAGTACGTCCACGCAAACTGCCCAAACTCCGCTAATTCTGCTCTTAGAAAAGTGTATTGAAGCCATTGCTGCCCTCGAGTGCAAGAAGGCTTGCGACGAAGATCCGAACCACGATGTGCACGAAGCTGGTCATCACGACGCCGAAACAGCCTGTGGTACACATCTCGAGGCTGCATTCGATCAGTATAGCAGCTATCTCGAACAGATTCGTTGTATCTGCCGAAGCGCGATCGATCAAGGAGCGACATCTCTTGAGACATGCTGTAAGAGCACTCGATCCAAACCCAAGCACAAACACAATCAAGGGAAGGAGAGTGCCGTTCCTGTTATCGCAACTTCCAAGCAAGAAGCTGATATCGAACATGGAGCAAATATCGAAACAATCGGCTTCTTGGTAAGCGGCATGGACTGCACCTCATGTGCAGACAAGTTGATGCGTATATTTGCCAACACGGCGGGCGTGTCCAACGCTCAAGTCAACTTTGTCATGGGCAAAGGAGAGTTCAACGTCGACAACTCCATCACCAATGCGGAAACAGTCCTCAACTTCGTCTCTGGCGCAAGCGGATTCGTTCTCAAGAAGATCATCGGCGGGAACTATTTTATCGATGTCTTGGCCCCAGCGAAGCAATTTGTCGAGAACCCACCTCGTGGTGTCACCGACGTTCAGGCTCTTGACAAGAAGACGGTTCGCCTCTCATACGAGCCAACAACTATCGGTGCACGAGACTTGATGGAAGAAATCAACGATCGGTGCAATGGTCTCGCAGAGCCTCGTGGAGACGCTCAACTTGAGAATAGTCGCCGTCGTCTCTGGGATCAACTCACAAAGACTCTCCTAGCGGCCGCCCTGACTATCCCTGTCGCAGTAGTATCTTGGAGTGAAGACCTGGTAGACAGTAAGACCGAGGGAATCATTGGATTAACCCTTGGTACACTTGTGCAAGCTATCGCTATCCCGGAGTTCTATCGTCCAGCTCTTGCTGCTCTTTGGTACAGTCGAACTGTCGAGATGGACATGCTCGTTGTCATCAGCATCACGGCAGCTTACGTGTACTCCATCGTTGCGTTTAGCTTCGAGATGGCTGGGAACTCTCTTGATGATGGCCAGTTCTTTGAGACTAGCACCATGCTCATCACGCTTATTCTCGCTGGTCGATTAATCGCTGCTTTTGCACGAGTTCAGGCTGTTTCTGCTGTATCCCTTCGATCGAAGCAGAACAACACAGCTGTACTTATTACCAAGGAAGGTGATACCGAGATTGACGCTCGTCTTCTTCAGTATGGAGATGTCTTCAAGGTTCTGCCTCATTCTCGTGTACCGACTGATGGTATTGTCATCTCTGGCAAGACCGAAGTTGATGAGTCAATGTTGACAGGGGAAGCACTGCCTGTGGTCAAGCAGAAGGGCAGTGATCTAATCGCTGGCACTGTAAATGGTGACGGTACTGTCACTGTTCAGTTGACGCGTCTCCCTGGCAAGAACACAGTCACTGACATTGCGCAACTCGTCGAAGAAGCTGCCAACTCTACGCCCGAGATTCAAGATCTGGCTAATAAGGTAGCTAGTTGGTTCGTCCCAGCAATGGGCGCCATCGCTATTCTCGTTCTTGTAATCTGGGTTGCATGCGGTGTTGAACTTCTTGACTACAGCGCTGGTAAGAGTGTTGGTAACGCCATCACGTTTGCTGTCGCCACCCTCGCAGTCGCATGTCCCTGCGCTCTTGGCCTTGCTGTACCCATGGTTCTCGTTGTCGCTGGCGGGATTGCGGCTCGAGGTGGTGTTATTATCAAGTCTGCTGATACCACCGAGGGAGCTCGCAAGACCACTGACGTTGTCTTTGACAAGACTGGTACAATTACGGAAGCTGAACTTACCGTGGTTGAGCAGGTGAATCTAATTGGGGACTTGGCAGATAACTTAGCTTTGGCAAAGGCTCTTGTTTCTGGTAGTAAACATCCGGTCTCTGCTGCTATTGAGAAATATCTCACCGTCAAGGCTATGCCAGAGGTGGTCAATGTCCATGCTATTCCTGGCGCTGGAGTCGAGGCGGATTATCTGGAGTCGACTCTCAGAGCAGGCAATGCTCGTTGGACTCAAGCCGAGCAGCTGGAAGATGTATCGCGACTTCAGAACAATGGCCTCACCACCCTTGTCGTCACCCGCGATTCGATCCCCCTCATCGTCTTTGGGCTCTCAGCCCAAATCCGCCCAGAGGCAGTTCAGGTCATACGTGAGCTCAAGTCCCGCAACATCAACGTTCATCTTGTTTCAGGTGACCAGAAAAACGCTGTCCAGGCTGTCGCAGCCTCCGTTGGCATCTCACCAGAGAATGCCATCGGTGAGCGTACTCCGCCCGAGAAGCGAGACTACGTCGCTGCTCTTATGGACCAAGGAAAACGAGTGATCTTCTGTGGCGATGGAACGAATGACGCCATCGCTGTTGCTCAAGCCAACGTTGGTGTCCAAATGGGCAGCACCAGCGACGTTACTCAGGACGCGGCAGATGTTGTCCTTCTGAATGGCTTGGAAGGCATACCATTCCTGCTTGACATCAGCAAGGTTGGTTTCCGGCGTATGTACTTTAACTTTATTTGGTCCGCTGTCTACAACATTCTGGCCATCACGATGGCGAGTGGTGCTTGGGTCAAGTTTCGGATTCCGCCTCGGTATGCTGGTTTGGGTGAGATGGCTAGCGTTGTTCCTGTGGTCCTGGCTGCGAACTCTATGTTCTTTGCTAGATACTTCAACTTGAGAGGTTGATAGGTGCGGTGCTCTGTTGGGATTTGAAACAAGGAGCTCTGATTAATTGCTACTGTAACTAAGACTGCCGTTCGGTCTCCAGTCTTCTTAAATCCAGTATCATTGTGTATGTTCAGATTCACAAAACGAAGGGTTCTGCTCTTGCCCGATTTCAACTCCCTCTACCTGATGTACTTAGGATCAATCAGCTACAGCTCGAACACGAGGATAATCTTTGAACTTACTCTGAAAGGCGCGCTTCCAAGCTCAGCCCGCCACTTTACCGCCTTTTACAAAATCGTAAAATCGCCTGTCACTTTCGCCGTTTTCATCGGTAGTCAGCCTTGCAGAACCTTAAAGGGTTGCTGAGCCGCCATCGTTTAAATGCTACTAAAGCACTCTAGCAAGGCGTTTGAAGTCAATCAAAACGGGCATTAGCTTAGAGTTTCCAGCATTCCAGCTTAGGAATGTTCCTGCCAAGGTCATTTTCCGTGATCTAGACCACTTGTGGCTTGAACTCGGGGAAGCTGAATCAGGGGGGACACTCGCTCGCATTGGTATGATGGCGTTAAGAGAATATAAATCGGCTTTTCAGCCTTGTCTGCAACCACCAAAGAACCACACCATCGGTAGAATTCTAGGAGATGCGCCATGTGCCTTTCAGCTGTCCTAATGGAGGAAGGTGCAATGCTCTTTCGGGAATTTCAATGAAGCTTATGGTAACCACAACTCCGGAAAGAAATGTTGAATAGAGTTAAACCCGATTCAGTAGACTGAAGGCTCTTGGAAGCGCCCCGGATAGGCTGCAGTGCCGAGTGAATGGATCTAGATGGGTCATATGTCCATTGTCGGGAACGATCTAGATTTCACCCTCGATATGAAACGATTCAGGAGAGACAAGTTTATCAGATATTTAAAAGGCTGCTCCCTCTCAATCCACGCTGCTATTATCACACATCCTCAACTTACACCAAGAACAAGCACCATGAAGACCTCCGCGTCAATTGCCCTTCTCAACCTTGCCCTGCTGACTGCCAATGCAGCGGAGCAGAAAGATATCCAGATATCTTGTAACGAAGCATGGGGTGCCATTGGTTGCACCCGGAATATTCAGTACCCATCCCTTATCAAAAAAACCTATGGTGGGTGATTCCATGACGATATTTGACCATCTCTAACTCTAGACCAACAGACCACTTGGGTAACCAAGATGGTATAGAGGTTGTCAGCGAAGATGTCAACATATGCACTGCCATCGAACAGGCCCTGGGTAACTCGGCCTTTACTGATATGGCATCGGTTAACTGCGAGTGTCTGAACAAGGCCTCGTGGTTCTCGGATAACCCGGACTTCAAGAATACGTTTGATGGTCAGATCAATTCGGCTGCTACGGGGGGTTTGGAGAACATGATCAGGGCAGAAACGGTAAGGAAACATGGTTCGTTCAGCTTGTTCATTCGCTTAACCTTTGCAGTGTCTCTCCAACAACGACTATGTCATATCTACCAACAAAGCATCGGTTGTGAAAAGTCAGCTTTCAGCTGCCCCCGGCTGGACCATCATCAGAGCTCCTGAGGTAGGTTTCTCGCCTGCTCAACACGACGCAACGTTTCAGAGATACAACTAACACAGCCGCAGATCGATGTCGCTACATACAGGAAGCTGATGAACGCATTGAATTCCTGCTACTTTGGGACATGCGATGGACCGAAAGTCCGCGCCTTCTTTGCCAGTTACGTGGAGAACGCAGACAGCGTGATTGACAGCGACCTTGTACAAATGCTCAACGACTGGGTCACTTTGTTTGCTTCTCTTAAGCAAAAGACCACTGATGTTCGGACTTATGCCAAGCAAGTGCAGAGCCGTCTCCAGTCTGTTTCCTCAAAGGTCGAATCTGTCAAGGCTAGCGTCTGCAGGAATAGTGCTTGCAAAGGCGCCACTCCTTCCAATGCTTTCAAGAAGTGTAAGTGAAACCAGAAAGGTTGTTTTGAGATTGTCCTAACATTTCATAGTCTATAGCACAATTTCGACCATCAAAGGCCTACAGGGTGTTCCCAGCGCGGCTGAGAAGTCGCTTGCAAATCTTCCCAAGATGACGCAAATCACCCGCACCGCTATCAAGTACAGCACCACAGCAGCGGATGAAAAGTACTACGTGGGACTGGTAGAAGACTACCGAATCAACACTATACGAGACCTCATCAAGGCGTTCAGAGTGACTGAGTATATGCCTCAGGCAGGAGAAGACCTAAGAAACCTCGTCAACAGATTCAATCTCATCAGCAAGCACGCCCCCGACGCGCAAGCAGCAGCTACCTCAATCAGCCAGATTCTGGCAACGAACTGGGCGAAGAACTCGGAACTGGCCAAAACTGCTTCAGGCCGCAGGGTCCGCGATGGACTTATCAAGATCCAAAAAGCGTTCAAGGACGAGCTCAAGGGCCCGCTTGCGAACCTCATCAAGTCAAACAAAGCCGTCGAGGACCTTCTCGTCAAGTTTCCGCTTCGTAAGAAGAGACTCGAATTTACATCCGGGGGCGTTTACTTTAACCGCTGGACAGATGTGCAGATGAAGGTTCCTGGCACCGTGTCGAAGACAAAAACATACTACGATGGTCCTTTTAGCGTCAATCATGTCTGGTTTGAGATCCAGGCTTTCGACTTTGGTCCCAAAAAGGTCAACTTCATCAAACATGCCCTACCTTACATCAAATACCGTTTTATTTAGTTGTTTTCCTGTCGTTAGCAAGCACCTTTCAACTGGGCAATCCTTTTATGAAATTTCTGTTAGATTTGGCTTCCGGTATTCGTTCAAGCACACCTCGTTTTCACGATTAATACAACTTGGTTTGCAAATCGTAATATCCTGCCTTGAAGTTGTCATTATGCCGAATAATTGAAGCGAACAATTTACGAAATAATTGAAGCGGGCTGGAAAAGTCTTTATCCAAGCCCTGTGTCGTGGCTGTTAGTGCACGCACCCAATTTGTTAGCAAATCCTATCTTGCTAAGCGATAACGTTATGCGCCCCGTGACGTCATTGTGGTCCCTTTGACGTCTTTGATCTCTCAGCAGAAAGGGCTGGGAGCTTCTACGGAGGATACCATATAAGTGCTTCCAACGCAACAATAATCGGTCAATTGAATCAAGACAACTGAAACACATCGACACAATGGCATCCAAGAACGTTTTTATGTATGTTTCCTCTTCAATTGAGTCTCGATTGACTAACAGCATCCAGCACTGGTACCACCGGTTTCATCGGCGGTGATGCATTCTACGCTTTAACCAAGGCCCAGCCAAGCTGGAAGTACACCATTCTCGTCAGAAGCGAAGAGAAGGGAAAGGATGTCCAGAAGCAATATCCCGACGTGAAGTTGGCCATTGGATCATTGGATGACTCTGAGGTTATCAAGAAGGCGGCTTCAGAGGCTGATATCGTCATTCGTAAGTTCGTAACCTCTTGACGGGAATCCAAATACTGACTTTCGTAGATACCGCTGAGAGTTCCGATCACCAAGGTGCTGCACGCGCCATCGGAGCCGGACTACAGTCTACCCACTCCGCCTCCAACCCCGGCTACTGGATCCACATCAGCGGTACGGGCATTCTGTGCTGGTATGACATGGACAACAAACGCTATGGCGAGGGTCCTCTCCCTGAACAATCTTATGATGATCTCGAGGGCGTTGATAAGGTCACTTCCCTCCCCGACACTGCATTCCATCGCGACGTCGACAAGATCGTTCTTGAGGAAGCAGCTAAGGACACTTCCGCTGTAAAGGTTGCCATTGTCTGTCCTCCTACTATTTACGGCACAGGTCGCGGACCTTCAAACCAACGTAGTCGTCAAATCCCAGGTCTCGCAGAAACAACCCTGGAAAAGGGCTTTGGACCAATCATCGGCGCCGGAAAGACAGAATGGGACAACGTCCACGTTCACGATCTCTCCAGTCTAATCGTGCTGCTCTCCCAACGCGCAGCATCATCTTCCACAGAGAACGATGAAGAGATCTGGGGCCCTAAAGGTTACTTCTTCGCTGAGAATGGTACCCATAAGTGGAGCGAGATTTCTACGGTCATTGCCAAGGAGGCCAAGAGCAAGGGTCTGATCAAGACTGATGAGACCAAGGTGCTGGATGTTGATGAGGCGCAAGAGAAGTTGGGATTCCAGGCGCTTTCTTGGGGATTGAACAGTCGTGGTGATGCGAAGAGGGCGAGGAAGTTTTTGGGTTGGAAGCCAGAATGTGAGAGCTTGGAGGAATGGATTCCTGAGTGTGTGCAGGTTGAGGCGAAGAGACTTGACAAGAACTAGACTTATCTGAGCCTGTAGAATTTAATGATATATTTTATCACGTTTACTCTACTTGCCTATCCGGATTTCTGATGTGATTGTTCACGGGCTGAATACAGCGTCCGTGCGTCGATAGTACACTGTTAGACAAGTCTGAAACTTCGTCCTGCCATCTGCGTTGACATTCATCACGGACATGGAAGAGATATGGAAAGAAATTGATCTTCACGACACTACAGAAAAACTGACAAAAGAGAGAGAGCACTTTAGCAAGCCAATTGGAGATGTTTTGTCGCGTCGTGATTGGAACATCGCGACGCGTCAAGGTTACCCTACAAGAAGCCTGGAACACACCCTTGTCATTGAAAACTGAACTTGGTAACTAATGCTCTTCAAATGACCAAATTGACAGTCCATGTGACTCCGCCATGATAATGGCCTCATCTCGTATACTCGTATCAATTCGACCTGATCTGATAACTATGCCGGGCTCCGGACGAAGGCCGCCCGATCCTTCTCCCGGTCCCCGTCACCAACACCTTTCGGCTCCGTTTCCCCCGAGACGCCACTCTTGCGTGCGGGGAATCCTCAACCGAGCCTAGTAACGTTCATATCCGGGGTAGATCTGGGGTAATTCGCATCGGGCATCGGGACAATCAACTAAACACGGCAATTCTGGGGGAAAATCTTGGCTTTGGTGCTTGTTTCTGGTACGAGCGCTTCGGCAGGAACCGAGCTGCTTTAGATATAAAGATGGTGGAGACACTGTCAATCATCTTTGCTGTAGAGTCACGGTTGCTTTTCAATTGACCATATTCACCATGACTTCGAAGCAGGGTACCGAAGAAGCGCACATCCAAGATGCCGAGTCAAACGACTTTCAAGGTCTTGTTCTCGCCGACGTGATTCCTAAGGATCGTCCGGCATGGTACAAGGATTGGACACTATGGAAGTTGAACTTGTTGCTTTTGAGTGGTCTTTTGACGCAGACTGCTACTGGCTTTGATGCGAGTAAGTATCCCCAACCTCGAAGAAAACGACTAGTCACTAACGACACAGGCATGCTCAACGGAGCTCAGTCACTTCCACAATGGCAGTCCTACTTCGGCGAACCCAAGGGAACTCGTCTCGGAGCCATGACATTCGGTCCCAATGGTGGTGTCCTCATCTCGATCCTCATCTCTTCTCAACTTTGCGACTGGCTCGGCCGACGTATTCCCATTCTCATGGGCAGTCTCACCATCATCATCGGTGCCATCGTTCAGACATGCTCCTACAACTACGGCATGTTCGTCGCATCTCGCTTCATCATCGGCTTCGGTCTAGGAATCGTATCGACTGCCGCACCGCCTTTACTGTCCGAAGTTACATATCCTACCCACCGTGGAAAAGTCGTCAGTTTCATGATGGTCTCTTGGCCATTGGGTGCTATTATCGCTGCTTGGGTTACATACGGAAGCTTTCAGATGCAGAGTTCTTGGGCATGGAGATTGCCTAGTCTTTTGCAAGCCAGCTTCTCGGTCATTCAAGCATCTCTCGTTATGTTCGCGCCTGAATCTCCCCGATGGTTGATCTACAAGGGTCGATACAAGGAAGCGCAGGATATTCTCGTCAAATGGCACGGCTACGGCGATCCCAACTCGCGACTTGCCCGTTTCGAAATGGCTGAGATCACAGCGACTCTGGAGATTGAAAAAGTCCAACAGAAATCCCGCTGGGCAGAGTGGGTTTCGTCAAAGGGTAACTGGCACCGATTCTTCCTCGCGCTCTACATCCCCGCTATGTTGCAATGGTCCGGCAACGCTTTGACTTCGTACTATCTCGCCAAAGTCCTCAACTCAATCAACATCACCGACCACAAGACACAACTTCTTTTGAACGGTGGTCTTCAAATGTGGGGTTTTATCTCGGCCGTTGTCTTCGCCACACTTGTTGATAGATTCGGTCGCCGAAGTCTTTTCCTGCTTGGTATGTCAGGTATGGGCGCTTCGTATATCATCTGGACGATCTGCTCCGCGCGCAACCAGCAAGAGAATTTCGAACATATTGGCTTCGCAGGAGCAGTCCTGGCCATGATCTTCGTCTTCTCATTCTTCTACCACGCCATCTCGCCCATCGGCGCAACATACATCATGGAAGCAACGCCATACTCCCTCCGTGCGAAAGCGTCCATGCTTTACCAACTTACCGGTAACTTGGCTGGTGTGTACAACGCCTTCGCGAATCCTGTTGCCATGGAGGCTATTTCTTGGAAGTACTACATTGTGTGGTGTGTTGCTATCGCGATTCATTTGACCTTGATCTTCTTCTTCTTCCCTGAGACGAAGGGTCATTCGCTTGAGGAGGTGGCGGAGATTTTCGATGGGCCGGATGCGCTTGTTGGAGCTAATGCTATTGGGCAGAAGAAGGTTGATGATATGACGATGCATTAGGAAGGTCTTACAAGCACGTGATTACGTGAGCACTAGTGTAAATTTGAGAGAGGTTAAGAAATAATGAAAAACTTCAACTTTACATTCACAAACGCCCAGCATGGAGAGTCTTCCAGCAACGTTGGGGCTCCGTATTCTGGGTATAATCTGTATCCATCTCTTCATCTTCTCTTCTACAGTCGTCTTTACTCGCCAAAATGCCATCGTACTCCGACTCGGCGCAGTTGCCATCCTGTGCTACCTTGATTACCTGTTCCACCTTGCCATTCTCGAGACATCGATGACTACCACTCAGAAGTGTGCCGTCTGTAATATGAGTTGGGGTTTCTGGGTCAGCGGTGCGGAAGAGCTTCTCCTCTCACGGTTCGACGCCAACGACCTCACCAAGAAGTCTGACGGTCCTGTCAGTAGGTCCACACTGCTTTTTCGTGGAGTGAAACTATACTTCAACCTGCGTCGTGTTGATGTTCGCGGTGAGATATTCATGAGAAAACGACAACCTCAAAGTCGAGCTCAGATGTTGAGATCCAAGATAATCGAGCTTCTCGGTCTTTATCTCATTTTGGATGTCGCATTGAACGCACAACTCCCAGAAGGACACTTGATTACTCCGGAAAAAGAGACGCTCTTCAAACTGTCAAACCTGTCATCCGAGGATTTAGGCTTTCGCTTCGGTGGTACATTGGGTTATTGGCTTTTGTCATTCGTTTGCAATCGTTTCAATAACGTCTGCGCGGCTATCGCTTCTCTCGCGCTTGGATTGAGTCAACCTGACGAATGGCCATCTTTGAACGGGCCTATTAGTGCTTGTTATACCATTCGAGGATTCTGGGGGTAAGTAAAGCACTTCGTTCATTGAAATATCTCTGCTAATGTGGCTCATAGTACCTTCTGGCATCAGCTCTACCGTAGACAACTCACTGGTTGGGGAGACTTCATCCCGGACAAGATTCTCAGGTTACGCCGCGGTACCTTACTGTCGAGATATACCCGCCTCACTCTGGCCTTCCTCTTGTCCGGTCTGATGCACCACCCCATGGTCTCTGTTTACAGACTTAGTGCTGATGATAGATGGTCCTGTGAGAAGTTCTTTTTGTTGCAGGCATTTGGAGTCATGGTGGAGGACGCTGTGCAAGCGATGACAGGAAAACTTGCTACACCCAAACCGATGCGCCGTTGTGTTGGATATGTGTGGGTTGTTGTCTTTCTGGTTTGGTCAACGCCAGTATGGATGTTCCCACCTATGCGTCAAGGGGATTCCGGTCAGATGGTACCTTTCAGTCTTGTTAGCTTTCTCAAGTAAGATAAGATGGAAACACGCTTTCAGATAGAGATATCTCACTTATCTATGTATAGACATAATCTTAGATTCCACCAGAGTTCCGCGATGTCATGACAGCCAGCATGTTATTAACCTTTCAGGTTTTTGCTGTTCAATCAAGTTCTTGGCCAATACCAAAACATAAGCGCTCCAGGAACATCGGCCAAAGGATTCCCCTCCCCACTATTTGCACTCCCAAACTGCTCGTTGAACCCGCACTTCCTATAAAAGTCCTCTGTCCCTTCAACGGCGGCCAATGAGGCACAAATATTCTCTTTTTGCGCCTTCTCCAACCCCCATTGGACAAGCCTTCTTCCTACTCCCTTCCCGTGGAAGTCTGGACGAATAGCCAGTGTAGCCAGATACCATGACTCAGCGCGCCTACCGCTCCAGATACTGTCGAAGCACGGATATGCGCGCTCGACGACATCTTCTTGAGCTGGGTCGGCGGCGCGGTTGGGATAGAGACGTGCGTGGACGCTCATTGCGAGTGATGAAAGTGGTTTGAGAAGGTTGCCTGGATGGTAAGCAGTGTTGATAAAAGCTGTGAGGAACTTACGAGGATCCAAGGTTGAGCACTCAAGCTTCTTTCCACCATCACCCAATCGTTCCCATTGGGCGATACCGACGATAGTCTCTCTGCCGCTATCGTCTTTGGAAACGGCAACTATCAGTCGCCATCGGTAATCCCAGAACACAACTCGTGCGCGACGAAGCCAGTAAAGATCAACGTCTTCAGGGTACTGCGAACGATGAGGATGGATCAAATCACCGAAGAGAACATCCTCCCAGAAGGCTCTTGACATCACCCGAGCAACCTCGGGAAGCTCTGAATAGTGTGCATCGCGCAACGTAATTCCAGACATGATGGAGAGTGTGAAAGAGACGAGTAGGATGTGATATTGCCAAAGTGTGCAGATCAAGGGTCCTTAAATGTCTTACTCTCAGGTCCGGGGATCAATTGGTCCGGCCCTGACCCTCGCTAAATGCTGCGTGTGCTCGGTCGTATGGCGTGTTCTCTGCAGACTAGGAAGTGTTTCACGCCTTGACTTTGCAGAGCGACTCCACCCCTACACCCTTGAAGACTACTGAACCAACAGTCAATTCACGGCCAATGAGGTCCCTCCATGACACCCTCACCGGAATGCTAGCTCAAGCCAAACCGTTAGTCTACAGAGGGAGATATATGCATAAGCGGTGACAGTGACTCATCGTATGTACTACCCACGCCAAGGGTGGCCGCTGAGATTGTGAACTAACTGACTATTTTATGCTACAGTACTGAACTAGATTACCTATCTTCGCCTTCTTCATTATTAGGCGAACTTTCCGCCTCTTCCCTTCTTACTGCTCCAGCTTGCGGACGTAAGCCACAGGTCCCTCATATCGGTGTCTTCCATACAGAAAGTAGTAAACAAAACTAAACAAGATCAAGGCCAAAAACATGACAATACTCCAGTTCATCTCAGCAGGTGAAGGGTTGGGATTACCAGGCATAAATGCCAGCACAAAGATAACAATGAGAAAGGCCTCAGAGGCAATGTTGATGGGTAACCCCCATCGTCCGAGGCTGAGCTTGGCGGGAAGAAGCTCGCGCTTCGTGCATCGTCGCCAGATCATACAACCAATTGAGACCATACAGCTGGAGAGAAGTCCAGTCGTACCCAAAGAAGTGATTGAGTTTAGCGCGACGGGCGATCCAATGTTGATGAGCGCCAGTACACCTGAGACGACAAAAGTCGTAATGATGGCGTTGACAGGCACATCCCATCCTGCTGGAACTCTGGAGAACCACGTATCAAAAGGAACAGCATGGTCTCTCGCAAACGCGTACAGCTGTCGCGAGGCTGTCGCAACCATAGTCAAGTTCGAAAAGACAGTCATGGCAACGATCCAGAACGACATAGCTGTAGCACTGCTAGCTGACTTTGTAGAGTTGAGAAAGACCTGCATAAAAGGTTGGCCTGTGGGCGAGGAGATGACCTGCTCCAGATCACCGATGCAGAAGCAGTACGTGATCACCATGATCCAGCCGAAAAGTCCGTTGAAGACAGTGGTCGCGATCATAGTGCGAGGAATGGTGCGGCCCGCGTCGCGGACTTCTTCCGACATGTGCACAGCGGCATCAGCGCCGAGAAGAGGAAGTACACCAGCGAGAATACCCACAAGGGCGGACCCTCCAAGACTTCCCCAACCTCCACCGTCGCTGAACTGTGTGAAGACGTCTTTGGCATCAGCGTGAGGTGAGAGGACCCACAGCGTGACGAGGACACCGAAGAAGGCAAAGACGTGCACGACCAGGATACAAGCTTCAACCAAAGGAAGCTTTCTGGCGAGGAAGGTATTGAACAAAACCGACATTCCAGCAATGGCGATTGTAAGAAGAGTACCGTGCCACCCCTTCGGTTCGTAGGTTGGGTTGTTCATAACAATAAGACCCTGAATCTGTGTACCGCCGATGAAGGAGGATCCAGCACAGGCTCCCTGCCAGCCGAGGACACACATCCAGCCCATGAGGTAGCTGATGGGTTTCTGGTATCCTGGTGGTGCAAACTCGGATACCCAGTGGTATTGACCTCCGATTGTAGGGGCCCTGGACGGATTCTGGTTAGTCGTGAAGTGATTGAGGGGTGGTATGGACTTACATGGAGGCCATCTCTGCCATTGAGATATTGACGAAGATGAAGCCTATCCAACAGATGAAGAACATCCAGATTAGACCAGCCGTACCGCCGTTGACCAGACCGATCGTTGAGACACTGGACAATCAGTAATTAACTAACATCCGTAAAGTGTGGGACTTACCTGAGCGAGTACTCCCACGATGCCATGAGAATCATGGAGAAGCCAAAGATGGACAAGAACCGAAAGTTTCTCTGCAATTCATGTTAGATGTGGTAGAGCGCTCAGATGATAGCACGAACCGTTAAATCTTGGGTCTTGCCCATACGGTACATGTCCAGCCTATCGGCCGCAGTACCCTTCTTCTCATCGACATTGTCGCTATCACTAAGTTGAGGCGTATCATGGACGTCCACAGACTTTTTGTCGTCGTTGCTCGACATCTTGGCGGTTTATCTCAACACAAACACGACACAAAATAAAAAGATGAAGACTCCAAGATGAGAGAAAAAAGAAGAGTAGATAAAGGATTCAAGATCGGCAGGTGAAAAAACGCAGGAGGGCGGCACAAGATAATTCTTCTTTCCTTCCGATTGCTCTGTTGGTTCAAGGCATGCATGTATTACCCTGTCTCATGTTGTACCGGGCAGGGATATCAACCAACAGCCAAACCCCCTTAAGCCTAGACCAGCGGGAGCCAATCGTGCCGTCCCGGTACTCGGGCAGTTTATCCCTATTGATCATCGTTTAGTGCCAACTTAATCCATTGTCGCCAGTTAATATCAGATCATTTTCTTGAATCTGAATTTTGACAATAGGAATCTGTCCCCTTCTGTCAACGGAGATAGCTCCCTTGTTTCAGTACCACCAACAAAATGAGGTGATATTCCCGTCTCCGAATTCCTGCATGGTTTCATGCGTCAATAGAACCAACAGTCCTAGACATCCTCCGCCACTGATAAAGTAGTGGCCAGATCTTATTGACACCCAAATCTGGTCTGTGGCGTCTTATCCACCCCGCCCGCTAACGAGCTATTGAGGTACAGATTCGGTCATGTTTGCTGCATTTTTCTGAGACATCGACCACCCAGAGATCCAGCTTCGACATCTCAAGAATTCAGATCGTGCTTGGCACTTCTTCATGTGCCGCAGAACAAATACATCCTGGTAGATACTCGGGGCAAGAAGGCAGTGGGGCCGAAATTAGGGTGTGGTCAAGCACCCCCCGCTGACGAGTCCAGCCCTTGTTGTTTCCGTACGACTTTTATATCATATCACCAACAATATACTCTTCACAAACCAACAAAGGACTGCTGCAATTAGATGTCAATAAGCTCATCCGTAGAATCTTAAGAAAAACAATTCCTTCTTTTCTCAAACAATGCAAAGTGTCCTCCCTTTCGAATGTGTTTTCCTCTGATGCTCTGCTATGAATGTCTCAAACGGACTCTCCCCTGTTACACCGGATGATCATGCGGGAAAATTATGGATCGTCACTATTTTGTCGCTGATCTACGCTTTGCATGTGGCTGGGGCGAGAGCTTTCATTAAGCGACGCATGTTTGGCTTGGACGATGTTTTGTTCGGTGTGGCGACGGTAAGTGCCTCTCCTCTAAGCGCCAGACAGTTCACTGAATGGCGATAGGTCTTGCATATCGGTCAATCAATAGCGATATTTGTTGGATTGAGCAATGGACTTGGCAAGAAGAATTCGATTACAACACCGCAGCAGTTGGTGATAAGCTCGAGGGTAAGGGTCATTGTACGGTTCTTTGACGTGTCTAACCGTGGGATCTGCAGTGTACCGTCGCAGCGACCATCTTCTTCATTTCAACTCTGACACTCGCCAAATGCTCAGTCCTCGCGCTCATCCGTCGCATCATCGCCTGCAAGCCCGGGAAAAGTGAAATCTTCTGCACGGCTCTCCTGGTCTTTACAGTGCTTTGGGGAATCGGCGCGTGTATATCGTTCCTGGTCGACTGCAATGCCAATGGTTTGCTCGACGCAAACAACCCATGCACCCATCAGGTACAGCATCCTTTCCAAGTCGCAAAGCTCGAAGTTAATTGCCATTTAGAAAGAACGATGGATAGCCATCGCCGTCCTCGACATAATGTCCGAAGTACTCACCCTCGCGCTCGTCTTCCAACTTGTTGGATCCGTCAACCTTGCTTGTAATCGAAGATGGCAAGTCGTCGTCGCATTCTCATTCCGTCTCCCGCTCATCGCCCTGTCGGCCGTGCACGTCCGAGCATTAGACTTTCCATCAACCGACGAGCCCCAATTCAAAATTACAAAAGCCCTGATGATCCAGCAAATTATGGTTGCTTGGTCTCTCATCTCTGCAACAATGCCGAATCTCAAAAACTTCATGAAATCGTTCCGGTTCAACATTGGAATGAACTTTGGGGTCGACATCTCCGTTCCAAGCACACCCGAATCGATAGCGCTGCAAACATTTGGTGGTTCTACGCCCAACTCTCCTTCGCCAGCTGGGACGGTATCGAGTAATGGGCGACCTTATAGATGGAGACCGGATATGATATCGCACCGGACAACGGTGACGCGTGGGAGCGACAGGAGTAGTTTGGATGATATCACTGAGGAGGAAGAGGTTTCTCGGGGAGGAAGTCAGGATTTGATTATTAATAAGGAAGTGACATGGAATGTCACTTTTGAGGACACCCGAGGGTAGACTTTGCGATATTTGTATTATCATTTGTACACTTACTTACCAACAATGGTGCTTGGGGCGTTGGACTACTGTTGATTTTCTTTTGTATACTTACCCGACCTCGGGGTGGTATCACCAGCGCGATCCTCTTACCGAAACACACAATTAATTTGACAGAGGTCACCATAGCCTACCTGTGGCAGCCCGCTGTTGTTGACCTGAAATCGCCCGCTACTTATATTTGACCAGCCTTTCAATACTTTTCATATATGTAGTTTCTGAGAGTAGCTCGCAGTTCAATAAACCACCTTAATGACGAAAGACTTGATCAACCGTTTTTGTGTTGAAAGTCTAAAATAATTCTTATGATAACTAAAAAAGTAATAAAAATGACCTGCAGGGTAGTTGGAGAGCCGTCGGCTAAGACTCGGATGACTTTTTTGATAAGATAAAAGATAAGATGAAGGATAAGATAATGAGATAAGATAAAGCCGTGCGCTTTCTCGGAATGATCGATCTGGCACTGTAATGAGCATAAGATAAACGA
>JABCJV010000150.1:0-79107 GCA_013184325.1 Fusarium luffae
AAAAAAAAAAAAAAGAAAAGAAAAAAAAGAAAGAAAGAAAAAACAGTTATTTAACCACGCATCCAGCAGATTCGGAAGCCGCAACTATCAGTAGCTATCGTTAATCTCGTGTCAGATGTTTGTGTATCCCATAAGGAAATCGCGATCCTATCTTAGAAGTTCCGCTTATATCCTGTAAATCATGAGCTTGAATAATTATGGTAAAAATGGTATGAAAGTAGGCCTTCTCTCTCTTGCATGGATCATTAAATCTATTGACAGAAAGGATGATGCTAACTGAACAAGAGATTTATTTATTATTATTAAACGTAAATTCTGTTTTTATGGCAAACCTCGTGTCATGCGCTTGGTGACGAGATTTCTGGTCATGAATGGCTTCGCTTGCGCTGGGTATGTCTTGATTGCTGGTCGCCTTCATATATCGGGCGCAGTTTTGGGCCCTAGTAGAGCACGGGATCTGAGTCATCAGGATGTGTTTATTGCGTAAGATACCAATCTTTCCTGCAGAGACATTTGAATGGGATTCCATCTGGCCTGACGTCACCTGATTAGACCAAAACGGCCTACTTGTATCGCCTGATAGTCGCTTCCACGCTACCGGGCATTATGATCCATGAATACCGATTGATACTGTCTCTGGGCTTGACAAGGTTGATCTGAGAGTGTGAGCTCACGTTTCCGACCTATGTTCCGTACTTACATCGTAATTCACCAAAAGAGCCACCACAAGCTTTTTGATTTCAAACATAGCAACATTCTGTCCCAGGCAAGTACGCGTACCAGCCCCGAACTAAAGCCCAATTAGACACTAGGCATGATGAGAAAGTATCTCTTCGACTTACACTTAACAGACTGGCCTCGAGTTTTCTTATATCTGCCGGGTCGCCCTCTAGCCAACGGCTTGGACGCCACATGTCTGCATCCTCACCCCAAGTTGGCCGGTACCGATTGGTGATATAAGGATTCATGCCGACTACAGTACCTCCAGGGAAAAAGTGACCACAGATTGTCGCCCCTTCTGCGGGAATGATCCGTTCCAGAGCCGTGGCGAATGGAGGGTCGAGCCGGAGAGATTCCATGATACAGGCGTCCAGGAAGGGGAGGTTCTGTAGGTCGTGCCACTTCGGAATATCAGAGGAGGGACATGTAGTATCTTGTAGCTTGCCACGCAGCTCGGTTCGCACGCTTTTCAATGCCTCAGGATGTTCCACAAGGAAACATACAACAGATCGAAGCATGGAAGCCGTGGAGTCGGACCCTCCCAAAATGTTCGCCAATGTCCATGTTGACAGGAACTGAGAGGGTACCTTGTTAGATTTCTTCTCCTGGGCCTGTAAGAAATAGCCCAGGAAATCAGTCCTGGTATCCGGTCCACTGGCGGTTGTATCTTGAACCGTTTCGGGACTGTTTCGACGCTCTTTGATACGCTCTAAAACGTACTTTAAAAGACAGGAAACAGGCTCAGGTTTGATTAGATTCATTAACCAGTTCTTATGCAAGAGCCAGTCGAGCCAAGGAATCTGAGTCATCTAATGGAACTTTAGCCTCGTTGAATTTGAGACAATCGTCTGCTGAGTCTGACTTACTGGCCCGATAGTGAGCATCGAATTCTTAACGTCGGTTATGATGTCAGTGGTCTCTTTCCCCTGCTCAATATAGCCGTACGCGCGTGAGAATGTCATCAAGCCCATGGCATCATAGGAGAAAAACTTGAACCAGCGTGTCAAGTCACAACTAGCGCCTGTGGCCACGAACTGGCGATCGAGCTGTTTAAGAAATATTTTAATCGCATTGTCGATTCTTTCCTCAAACGTCAAAACCGTATACGAGAGAGAAAAGTACATCGCGATGTGCTGCTTCATCCGTCTATTGGCCACGTCGTTCTTTGCGGTAAACACAGAGAGGAGCAGGCCATCCCTGGTCCAAGGTCTGAAGGCGCGGTACATATTGCTCTGCTTTCATCAGAAGATGTCAGGAGGAAATGGAACCTTTGAGGAAGTTGAGGTCACCTGCCTTTACAAACCCAGACCTCTTGTGGAAAACCGTTCGAATAGCTTCCGGGTCACAGACGGACACCATGTTAGGACCGAAGCGCACCACAGGGCCATGGAGCCCGTGAGCTTCCGATTGGTACAGATGTACATAGCCAAGTTTCACCAGGACGAAGCGATGAAGGTTGGTGAATTTGGCGAGGAACGGGCCGGGGATATGCTGTAGTCTCTGGTATCTGTAGGAACAATAGTAAAGCCAGCAGCTGATTGCAATGGCAAGTGTAAAGACTGCTTGTGCGTTGTCTAATGTTCCCCAAAGCATTTTCTCGTTCCTTAGTCCTGAACTCAAACTTGATTAGGGTAGCAATGCGATAAGAAATAGGATCTGTTCAGGGTTTTGCTGCTCAAAGGCTTGAAATTTGATGATTAGAGATGATAAAAGTGCCCGGACTATTTGAGTTAAAATTCGCGAGAGCTCGACCTTGACCTGAAATTATGAATCCCACAGTACTCACTGTATGAAAACTTGGTGACAAACTGTGAACCGGCTCAAGATTGCTGTTGCTTGGTGTCTATGGTCAGCAGACCTCTGTCAGCGGTGAGTCACAACGTCATCTACCAGGAAGCTACAGTTGTGTGTCAATGATAACTTGTATATGCACGAGGCATACAAGCACTAACCCTCACACATATGGCCCCCTGATTATGTATATGCGCTATGATATGCATCCATGCTAGCGAATACCAGCTCATACTTGACTGAAACACTGCCACGTAGGGACATTTCCCCACTTGTTTAGGATCCAACGCTAGGTCTCACAGCTGAGGAATCGTGGTAGGTCACAGCA
Organism: Fusarium luffae; assembly: GCA_013184325.1. Classification (NCBI taxonomy): domain Eukaryota; kingdom Fungi; phylum Ascomycota; class Sordariomycetes; order Hypocreales; family Nectriaceae; genus Fusarium; species Fusarium luffae. The sequence goes on from JABCJV010000150.1 coordinate 2,840, forward strand.
GTAACATCTGGCTACTGCCATCGCGATCAGAGTTGTCTCACCTGGTCTCAATATAGCTGTGAGTCTCGCCTGTTTTGTCAATTTGGCTGCGGCCTGCCAATCAAGTTCTTGAGATAGGAAAGCCTTGACCGCTATTTGTGTCAAAGGCTAAAATATGGAGGGAACTTATCGTGTTATACACCAGTTTACTTAATCCTAGACACCTAACGTAGACTTGGATGAGCCTTTCATTTCTTTTCTTCTCTCCGCCATTACCTGACATCGATCATACTTTCTAGTACACCGCTTAAAGTTCAAAAGGAGGTACTGCATCAAAAATGAAGATCTCAGTTTTTGTCGGACCGCACTCCGCATGCCGATAAAGGACAGACTCGTATTCCTTCAACCACACCTAGGGTACGAGACGTCCTTTACCCAACAGGAATGCTCTCAACCGGTTCGGAGATCCAGAACATGCCCGGCCCCCTGCCTTGCATCTTTTTGTCCCTCCTTCCGTTACTTCGTGCTGACAATTGCGAAAAGCATGGTTGCTTGTTACCATCACGATCAAGATTCTTTACTCGGTGAGGCAGTTTTCACCCCCAACAATAAATCCGTTTGATAGCTTCAATCCTATAGGCAGACCCTGGATATACTTGTGCACGAATGGCTTTCCATTTCTCTTGCAAGATAATTCGTTGATATGCATGTGCATATCATAGCTGCTACATATTAGATAAAGCCATTGAGCGTTGATTTAGACATACCCATTCATCTCTTCGATAGTCAACTTCTCTTGTTCACTCTTCACCTTATAGACTGGATTGTCTACGTTGCTGGAGAATCCTAGTCGAAGTTAGAGCGTTGGGTCCTTAAGTTCTACAGCGTCGCGACTTACCGATCCGTTCGTTGATATTCTCTGATGCCCTCTGTGCTGCTGCTTGCACTTTTGTTACTCTTGGCAAACGAACTGCTTGATACATTGAAAGTGTCTCAGATACGTTTCCACCAAAATATTCCTCACTAAAAAGAATTCCAAGGGCGGCTGCATCTTCTATGGCCATACAAGCAGCTTGGCTTTGATGAGGCATCATCTGGAAGACTTGGTCAGCTTTATCTTTGTTTCAATAGCCAAGGCTTTTCTATACCGGATGAGCTGCATCGCCTACCAGGCACACTACGTTCTTCGAAATATATGGATATGGTTCACTGTAGATCGTCAGCGTTTTAGCCAGCTCGGTTTTGGCAGAAGACCTCACTGTGTCCACAACCGCCATGGCTGGATGTCTTTGCCAAGAGCCAAATGTCCACGGACTTGCGGATCAAGGGTAGGGAATGGGGCCAGGATTTCCTCCACAGGTCTTTGTTCCTCTCCCCAAGTTTGACTGACGTAATCGCCTTTTTCACGGGGAAAGAAGCAATAGTAGGATAGGAGCTTACCTCCGCAGCATGGAGAGAGTACAATCTTGTCCCAGATTTCTCCTTGACCTCCCCAAAACTGCAGAGCCTGGTCTCTGGAGAAATCTACCAGGCCAGTCGCTATGGCGTCTTCGGTGCGAACGTTAGCATGTAAGCAACTAGATTTAGCGGGCCGTCTGTCGGGCCATATATCGAGGACGCCACGAACAGTAGACCCTATGCCATCTGCGCCGATGATGAGGTGGTGTTTGGCTGTCTTTCCGTTCTCAAACTCAACGAGACCAGTGCGGGTGTCTATGCTTCTACACTGATGTTAGAAGTATTGGGTTAGTACTAAAATCAGCTGGATCTGAACCCGGCACAGCGTACTTTGAAATTCACAAAGAGCTTTGCAGGCTGCCCCTTGCCGTCCCCCAGTGCTGCATCCTTTAACATTTCATGCATACATTGCCGCTGGAACATGTAATACACATGACCCCACCGTTTCTCGTAGTCGTCTAGGTCATACAGGCTTAGGATTTTACCAGTGGTCCAATCGCGACTGATAAGTTTGCGTAGGACAACGCCGTCACCTTTGCTTAAGTTGACCTCCCACTCGCTAAGCCAGCGGGTACCGTTGGCTGCGCAGGATATAGAGGCTCCGGCTTCGCCAGCAAAATCAGCACGCTCATATATTGTAACCTTGTGGCCTGCGCGACGGAGGGCAATGGCCGCTGACATTCCCCCGATTCCGCCGCCTATTACGGCGACATTGAGCTGCTGCCAGGCAGGAGATGAGAGTGATCCCATACCTAAAATGACAAGGTGATTGTCAATTAGGCTCGGTTTTGTTTCTGGTATGCTAGTCGAATGTCTGTTAGGATACGAATTTGGAATATTGGGAAGGGAGTAAATAACTGACTAAGGCTGGATCTTCTCAAATGTTGGGCCACAGGAATATCACATCTGTTTTGACTGTATTCTTTACAGATGCGAGGTCATCGATGGTTACATGGGTCTGAAACCATTAATAACTATTTCGTTCTCAAAATCAGGTTTGCCAAGCCTCATTCTTCGATAGACACAGGCCGCGGTCTGGCCGAGCCGATAACCTAACCAGCCATGAACTAAGTCTTAGACCGACTTTTACCAAACTTGAATTCAGAATACACTTTGACACCAATGTCTCAAAATCGGATGCTGTAATGCCGCCAAACTATGACTTAACAGGTTTAAGATCACAGAAGATGTCTTAGACATTCTGCCTTCGTCGGTCGCATCTATGAGCGCTTTTAGTAACCACATCCGTAGCTCGAACTAATGGAATGCTGATTTCTCGAAGAGGTATCTGACCTATTGGAATCAGGAGCCGTAAGTCAAGTGCTCCAGGTTGGGGGCGTGTAGTCTCGTTGGGGTTGGTGGTGAGACATCATCCATCTCAGGTTTGGCGATGTCGAGCAAAGAGACGGGAAGAAAGCATCCGGCCCTTTCTCGTTGAAGGGAGACCTAGTCATGCAACAAACAGGATGACAATAACGCTAAGACCTAGTGTACTGGCTGGTCACCCGAGTACGGGCAGCGTCGTGTCGTGGCTCAGTTCGATACTGCGGCATGACAGAGCGACAGATGCAATCGACATAAGGGCAATTCAAGGTTGTTATGTACAGCTTTTAGCTAGTGGGCAGGGCGGTCCTTAGAGATGACTGTATAGTGCTACATTTGGCGGCTATGGCATGAGCCGCAATTCATGAATCTGATTGCTCAGAACCTTCCATCATACGGCAACAACAATCGTTCAATCGTCTCCGCTCAAAGATTTCCAAAGCATCAGCGACATGAGCCTCCAGGTCTATGTCCCAAATCCAATTCATTCTTCCATCCCATGCTTGTTTCCATTTCTCTGTAGTGTTAATGATTGTGTATAGCTCCATCGCTTCGCGGCTTGTCTGCACAATCCTCTCTGTTCGGGATCTTCTTAGAATATCGTATGCAGAAAAGGCAGGGTCAATATCATGTCTACATTGAACCCGTCCAAGCAATCTTGATAGAACGAGAGTGTCTTCGATGGCTTGCCCAGCACCGGCGCCTTGGAAAGGAGTCGTTGCATGAGCGGCATCGCCCACTATTGCGACATTTCCTGAATAGAACCTTGGAGTCGGAAGATGTTCCAGCAGGGCCCACGCCTTGGGTGTACCGAGAAGCTGGCTCATGTCAGTGGACTAGATTTACCTCGCTTGTAGAGAATAATAACCTACCTTGATGATCTCTCTTGGTATTCTACCAAACGATTCGAAATCCTTGCGCAGTTGGTCGGGGTTTGTGTCCACCACATAAGCTGGCTCGTCCCAGGACTTTCTGTAATGAGCCGCAACAACGTTGAGGACTTGTCCAGAGTCAATAGGGTAGCTCATGACCATTCCTTCGTCACCACACCATAGGTACGCATCGTGGGCGTACTTATCCAATGCCTTATTAGCATCCTTCATGGGGATCAAACCACGGTAAGCTACAATGCCAGAGAACACTGGCGTGGCTTCTGGGGTTGCCATTCCCAGTAGCTGCTTGCGCACGTTACTGTGAACTCCATCCGCACCAATCACACAATCGGCCTTAGCCGTTGTCCCATCTGCAAAATGAAGTAGGGTATATTTGCCTTGCTCAGATATCTCCACCAGTCGCTTATCGAATTGTACGATACCTTCAGGGACAATACTTGTCAGCGCATTGAGGAATTTGGCCCGATGGACAGTTTGTTGGCCACTCTGGTTCTCAATAGACCCAAGATCCAAGTCTTTCTGTCCACCTCGGGCGCTGTATCTGAAACTAAACCACTTCTTATTGAACTCAGGAGATAGATTTCCTGTTGCAAAATTCCAGAAAGCCTTCTCGACAGCAGGAGAGAGGAGCCCCAGAGCTCTTTGGGCGTTAGGCCCCAAAGCTAGTCCTGCGCCAATCTCACTAAAGGCTGGGGAAGATTCGAAAATGGACAATTCGAATTGAGGATGGCGAAGAAGACCGATGGCTAGGCAGAGGCCACTAATTCCACCGCCAACAATGGCTATGGACAATGGTTTGTGTGCGGCCATAGTTGATAAGAATGAAGTGGTTACAGTTAGTTGTGAGTCCTGGAGCATGACACTGATCGGAGTGCGATACGTGACCCAGGGGATGCATTGATGCCTGAGGTTCTAAGTAACTACAAACAAACCGAAGCTTGATAATGTGAAACTAAGACAGAGGGGGGGCTTGGAACATAGCCCCGCGGTGGACCAGCCAAGCTACGCTCTGGCAAAGATTCATTCGCAATACAAAAGCATGTCTGACTTTTCAGAAGTATAAATAACCGTAATTGTCGAGCTTTAGCCTCTTGTTACAAACATAGCTCCTCTCGATCACAGCAAAGCCAACATCTATTACATCACTGACTTCTTTATCTATCTATTGTCAAGCTTTGACCCACAGCCGCAGGAAATGGGGAGTATAGGCTCTTTGGAACTCACATCTGATGGAATTGCTGTCATCGATGTTGAGAAGCCGTGCAATCTTGCAGCTGTGCCTGACCTCATCAACGACATTGTATCGGTCGCTGCTGTACTCAACACCGGAGATGTGAATGCTCGTCAGGATCTTTTGGTCAAGCTGAGGACGCTGACATCAGCGATTGAAACACCACGAGAGACAGTAATGAGGCATTGCTGGACAATGGTAAATCTCAGACTGGTTTCCGATCTTGTAAATCAATCACTGACATGTATAAAGACAAGCTCCATCGGCGCCCTTTCCTTTGGCGTCGACAACGGACTGTGGAGAGCCATGGTGAGGAATGGTGATAGACATCAAACAGTGGATGAGTTAGCAACCCAGATAGGTGCAGACCCCATTCTTCTCGGTAAGTATATCTAGCATATCCATTATGTCATGGTCCATTTAACGTCGAACGACCAGGCCGCATGATGCGCCATCTGGCTGCTATGGGTCACATCAGCGAGACAGGGCATAATGAATATCGGCCCACCGCCTTTTCTAAATCTTTGAGTATTCCCATGATGGGAAACGGGCTTATTGGACTGTATACCACCCTATCGGCGTTTCCTAAAGTCTAGTTTTGGCGTTAACTATGCTGGTAGGACCTGCACGACTGGAGCCGCCTCTCTCAAGTTCCATGAGTATTCTCGCAAGCGGGGATGGCACAATCCCACCGATTCAAAAGATACTGCCTTGATGTACGCATACAACACCGACCAAGACATGTTCTCTTGGATTCAATCCCAAGGTTATGGGGCGCACTTCAACGATCACATGGCTGGTTACCGTCCATCACCTTGGATGGCGACTGGTCGATATCCAATTGAGAAGCGCCTCATTGACGGTGCTGACCAGGATCCCACCGCACCTTTTTGGGTGGACATAGGTGGGTGTCTTGGTAGAGATCTGAGGGACTTGCAACGCTACTATCCGGACATTCCCGGGCGGCTGATCCTTCAAGATCTCCCCCCTGTTATCAACCAGGTTAAGAAGGCTCATCCCGCCTTTGACAGTATGGAGCATGACTTTTTCACTGAGCAACCTATCAAAGGTAAGAAGACACCGTGACAAATTTCCCATTTGCGAAGTAACTGAAAGTGTCTAGGATCCCGCACTTACTACATGCACTCCATCCTGCACGACTGGCCTGATGATGTGTGCCAGAAAATCCTCGCCCATATTACTAGGGCTATGAAGCCAGGTTACAGCAAGCTTCTGATCCATGAACAAATTATCCCCATTACCAATGCATCATGGGAGACAACAGGTCGAGATATTATGATGATGACGATGTTCTGTGCTATGGAAAGGAGTGAGGCCGATTGGCGTGCGTTGCTAGAGGGCAAAGCAGAGCTAAGAGTTGTCAAGATTTGGAACCTGGACCTGCCGGATGAGTGCCTCATCGAGTGTGAGTTGCCGTAAACTAGGTGTTGGAGTCAGTTATTGCCTCTATGTACACATGACAAGCTTTGCTATAAAGTCTTAGTGCGTAAATTGTTTCTCGCAACGTAGATATGTCTTACCTTTCCTATGTCATAGTAACAGTTGACTAGTATTCAGGCCCACTCCGCTATCTTCTATAATATTCTGCCATGTCTTATTTGTCTCAGACCTGGCTGCGTTAGACTCAAAAGCTAATTTAAGTGAGGTCTTTTCTTTTCTTTTGTTTATTGACTCTTGTAGTCCTGTGGCTGAAGGAGCGGTGAAGTGTCTTAGAATGTTTGCGCAGATTCGATATGCCGAGATATGACAACCTTGTCCCGTGTCTTAAACTGTAATTTCTCATAATATTAGAAGCTCCGCGAGACATTTTCCCAGATGTCTTAAAAATAACATCTGTCTTATAAAGGAGGGGTAAAGTGTCTTAGAATGCTTGCACGGATTCGATATGCCGAGACATGATAACCTTGTCCCGTGTCTTAAACTGCAATTTCTTATGCTATTGGAAGCTCCGTGAGATATTTTCCCGGATATCTCAAAAACAATATCTATCTTATACCATTCCCGTCCAATGGACAGTTAGTATCTTACTGTTCCCGAGCCTTTTTACGATGGTATGTGGAACTCGGTCTTGTAATATCCTGTTTCATTCCATCTGCATGAGCAAGGTGGTATGTTTATGTGTTGTTTCTTTCAATACAACGTCCTGTGTTTACTTACTAATCCCAATTAACTGTGAACTGTTTCCATAATGATGAACTTGTGCATATTTCTTCTAATAAGGTTAGATTCAACAGAAATCATGTGATAGAGAGAGTCAGTTGTAAACATTGTCTGATTCGTGCGGGTACCCTAGCTCATGGTGCGGTCCTTGATACATACCAATGCAAATGCAAGATTGGTATGTGACACCTCCCCGGTTTTGAGAGCTAGAGAACAAGTCTACTTCTTCTTCATCTTTGAATCACATAAACTCAACTGCAAGCTTCCCCAGTCAAGGCAACAGTACCTGTATCTTTTCCTCTTACATGCTCTGCTTTTCCATTCAAAACACGTTTAGTCTCTATATTTCACTGTAAAGAATGTCGAGTGTCATCCGAGTTCCCCGTGGGGATATCACAGTTGCGTTGAGCTTCTACGGACCTCCAGCTGATGGCTGCGAGCCATACTTCACGATCGGTAGACAAGCCGATCAGAAGCCAAAGTTTAACTTTGTGGACAACATCGTGGATGTCACCGTGCATGACATTCGCGACTGCAAAAGCGTATTCACGCTGGACCATGACGCCTTTCAAATTATCACAAATACGACCGCGCCTTCCGAGACAATAAACTTCATGGACGACGAAGTTATCAGAACCAGATACTATCCAGAAATCCAGCAACTGCTGTCGGAGGTGTTACAAGGCGACATTCAGATTTTTCCCTACGATCATACGGTGCGCCTACAGGCAAAGGGTGCACAGCATGGACCTCTGACGAGAGTTCATGTCGATCATACAGCCAACAATGTCGTCCGACGTGTGCAACAGTACTTTGGCACGGAGGCCAATCGTCTCTTACAAGGCCGGTACCGCATTGTGAATGTTTGGCTGCCCCTGAACAAACAACCACTAGAGTCGTATCCACTCGCATTTGCATCTGCCTCCACATTCAACGATGTAGATCTAGTGCCTGTCGAACATCGGTATGACGACGGAAGTTTAGTCAGAGAAGTGGGCCTAATAAAATATAGCCCAAGTCAGTCATGGCACTATCTCAGCGGTATGACAAATCAGGAGCGAATATTGCTGAAGTGTTTCGATAGTGAGTCTTTGAAGGAGGGTTCTGGTGTTGTATGTACAACTCCGCATACTGCTTTCAAAGACCCTCGCACAAGGAAAGATGCGGAAGGGCGATATAGCATCGAAGTGCGCAGTATAATATTCGGCGGATAAATAGATTCCATGTGCCATATTGTGTCTAGCAATCTGGCTGTTTGCAAGTACTCTTTGGGATTTTGCGGTCAAGTTTAGGGCCAATCAGAATTTAGCAGTCATAACTTCTACCTCTCAAGTTTTCGCGTCCAGCAGATTCGGAAGCCGCAACCCTCAGTGACATTTTCCGATTTCGTGTCGGACATTGATGTACCTAGGTTCCATCCGTAAATCACACTCTGGTCTTAATGCTTCTCATGATATCCTATCAATCGTGTCCTTGGTCAGTTGTTCAGAAATATGGTGTAAACTGGGCCTTGCTTCGGTTTTGAATGCTCTAAAGCCTTCATCAAGGAGGCTTGGGCAGACATGGCCTCGAGATATCTGCCCAGCTTCTAGATATGGTATGGGCCATTCTTCTTATTGACGACAAGGATTTCACCCATAGTGGTTGTCAAGCTACACGCGTTATCCCGAATAAGTCTAGAGGGGAAAGATTGCAATGATCTTTGTCAGTTTGCTACGGCTAGCTTCTTCTTGTCTCCAGTATGAAGTCTCTTGAGCAATCTCTAGGCGTAGTACCTCCTTACAGACCAACGGCAGATCGAACAGCGTCAATCAGAATATTGTTGTAATCGCCACCAGCCTCATAAGTAGCAAAGCCACCAAGCTTATGCTGAACAACAAATTTGCCCTTCTCAGCAAAAGACCTGGCATTATCATAACTGACATAAATCTCCTTCTTCGCATCATAAAGGAAAGGCTATCAACCTCGTCAGTAATCTTATTCTTCACGCTGAGTAAGCTATACGTACCGTCTTACTGCACTTGTCCCAAGTATAAGCAATACCGGGGGCTGGGTTACCCTTGGTATCGAGGAACTTGGCCTCTTCAATCATGCTCCAGAAGGGGTAAGTTCCACTAGGAGGAGAAGGGTTACCGCAGTCGTCGATGCGAGGATCATTGTCCCAGCTGCTTCCTTGGAAACGATCGGTAGAGTTCTGGGCGGGGTATAGGTTGAGCTTCTTTTGCTTGTTGAATGCAGATGTGGCGTTGACTCTGAAGCCATGGGCGTAGTTGGGTAGACCGAGAACGATTTGGGAAGCGGGAATACCAGCGCCTGTCCACTTGGCGACGGCTTCGTCACCTGCGCCCATGGTGTTGCGCTCGTCGCAAGAACGGGAGAGAGCGGCGTTGGGGCCAGCGACAGGAGCCCAAGCACCGTAAAGATCATAGTTCTGTGCCTGTCAGCATGCCTCAGATTGAAAATAATGTGTAACGTACCATGATCATGATGTAATCCAAAACATCAGCAAAGCCACCCAGATCCTTCGACGCAGTACCATTCTTATCATTCCAAGGAAACAAAGATCCAGCAGCAGTAAGAAACATTTCCTTACCAACAGGATCCTTCCTCAACTCCTTCAGAAACTCCAAAAAGTTGGTTGTATCATCCTTGTTGATAACATTACATCCAAGACCCTGCTTATTGGGATACTCCCAATCAAAGTCCAACCCATCAAGCTCGTGCTTCTTGACAAAGTCGACACAAGTCTTTACGAACGCGGTGCGGTTCTTTTCGTTGGCGAAGTTGCTGGAGAAGTACTTGCTTCCAGTCCATCCGCCGATAGATACGAGAGCTTTGACGTTGTTTGCCTTTGCGGCGTTCACGAAGCAGGGGAGTTCTTGAGGTTGGGACTTGGAGATGTCGAGACTGCCGTCGGGAGCGGTTTCGGCGAAGGCGTATTTTGCGTCGGTGAATTTATCCCATGGCATGGATGAGACGGGGAAGCCTCTGTTAGCATGGAAACCGGCGAAGTAGGTTGACGCGACAAGACCTGAGCTCGCAGCATCAACACTGCTGGTGAGGCTCAGAAGGCCTACCAACGAGGCGGATAGCGATTTAAAAGTCAACATTGTTAGAAGAAAGAAAAGTAAGGAATGTATAAGTTGAGTCGAAAGAGTGAATTGCAAAATAACAAACCATGGAATGTATGACGAGATCTGTGCAACTATATATCCCCTCTTCACTGCCCCTCTACTATAACAAAGTTTCCAATCGTACGAGATGGCATTAACTGCCGTAAATTAGAATTTGTTCACGCCCGTTGTGACGCGTTTCCACTGTATCCGTGCGGCAGTTGAGATGATCATCTCGCTTCGTTTCGACTAGGGAATAGCCTAAAGTTTAAAATGCAGGGCTCTCCGCTTCGAGAAGCTCCTATCATTTCCGCCTCACCTGTGGCTTTTGGGTGATTGAGCCTGGACTTTATCATCAGCGCGGTGGAAGTTGGAATGTTTCGTCTTTCTGTTGGTGCGTTAATTAAGGGATATACGTCATTGAAGCTTGAGGGAGCATTGATGTTTGGGGTTCGGATACCGGATAGATGGAATTTTATCGTCAACACCTGAACCCTGCTATTTTCTTCCTAAATGCTACCATGACCTGTAAACTTTGTGGCCAGGCGCCGATTCATCCGATGCGTTAATTACTTCGGGCCTTCAAACAAATGATCGTCGTCGGCGTTTTTCTGCCCGTTGTGCTATGACGGCTTCGCTAGAGTAAACCTATTTGGGTCACTATTGGCGACGTTTCAGATGTTTTGAAGCACGCACGCACATTCAGCCGCCACGAAATTGAGTGTCTGGCCTGTGGCTGACGCTATTATTAGCTCGGTATGTCCCGAACTACCGCTGAATAATCTACGTCCAGCATGGCTCTGACCCAAGACCACGGTCCTCAGCATCAGCTTCTTGGCTCTATGGGCCTGCTCATCGCAACGTGTTTGAGAGATCGCATCAACGTGAAGGATATGAAACAATCCACTAGGTAAATTCCGTTTGGCTGGCTGCATCAGATGTTGTCAAAATTTGTTGAAACGTGGTTGTGCGTGTTGGTCCACCATTCTTTATTGCCCAACTTGATGCCATGTTTTCGTGTTATCTCACCGCGCATCGTGTTGACCAACCAAAATAAAACCTCCCACTCAGTTTTTACAAATTGTGTATGAATGAGTTTCAATTAACCGGCCTTCCCAAAGACATCGAAATGTCATGAATAATGCGTCCTCGTGATGCATTCCAAGTCATCCTTCCCCATTTAGGGTAACCACACTAGCGCGTCAAACTCTTTAGGCAAGCTCGGGATCTCTTTCCCCATCCACTTATCATCAATCCTCTCCCCACACGCTAATCATCGGCCAATCCCAACTCCCTTATCGTCATCAGCGACGATAACCGTCTTGCCCATGGAGAAACCCCAACCGTGTCTATCTGGGGAAATGGGCCTTGCTTCGGGTTCACTATCTTTGTTGATGCTCTTTTCGGACCATCCGGGGTAGCGTCATGACGGCTGATGGCGGCATTGACTGATAGGAGGTGGCTATACTCCTTGGGAGATGACATGTTCTGGAACAGTTCCCGATATGACGAGCAGTCATGTCATGATAGCAGGAACTAAAATGGAAGGAATAGTAGAAGCAAACGAGTAACAGTTTCCGATCAGATTGGATATATAAACTGTCTCGAAGACGGCATCAATTTGAACATCATCACTCAATCATCTCAAGCAATAACAACTACTTCTCATCTACCTTGTATACAACTTCATCATTACATCAAACTACCCCCTAAAATCATCAAAATGGCCGCTGTCAATCAAGACACCCTCGACATGTCCCTGTTCTTCGGAACACCCTCCCAAAAGCAAGACTTCTGCGACTCCCTCCTCCGCCTCCTCAAAAAGCGCGGCGGCGTAAAACTCATCAACCACAGCATTCCCAGCGCAGACATCCACGAACTCTTCCACCAAACAAAGCGCTTCTTCTCCCTCCCCCTTGAAACAAAAATGATCGCAAAGCACCCTCCTCAAGCAAACCCCAACCGCGGCTACTCCTTCGTCGGCCAAGAAAACGTCGCTAATATCAGCGGTTACGAAAAGGGTCTTGGACCCCTGACTACTCGCGATATCAAGGAGACCGTCGACTTTGGATCTGCGACTGATGAGCTTGTGGATAATCTTTGGGTACCGGAGCAGGAGTTGCCTGGCTTTAGGAAGTTTATGGAGGAGTTTTATGAGAAGGCTTTCAAGACGGAGATGCAGCTTCTTGAGGCTCTTGCTATTGCTCTTGGTGTTTCACCTGAGCATCTCAAGTCGTTGCATAACCGTGCAGAGAACGAATTCCGTATCCTGCACTACCCTGCCGTCCCCGCTTCAGAACTGGCCGACGGAAGCGCCACGCGTATCGCTGAGCACACCGACTTTGGCACCATCACCATGCTCTTCCAAGACTCGGTCGGCGGACTCCAAGTCGAGGACCAAGAAAACCTCGGCACCTTTAACAACGTCGAGTCCGCCGCCCCCACCGATATCATCCTCAACATTGGTGACTCTTTGCAGCGATTGACGAATGATACGTTCAAGGCTGCTTGTCACCGTGTGACTTATCCTCCTTCTATCAAGGCTGGTGATGGCGAGCAGGTTATTCCTGAGCGATACTCTATTGCTTACTTTGCTAAGCCTAACCGTAATGCTTCGCTGTTTCCTCTTAAGGAGTTTATTGAGGAGGGTGTGCCTTGCAAGTATGAGGATATTACGGCTTGGGATTGGAACAACAAGCGAATCGAGAAGTTGTTTTCTCCTGAGGCTAAGGCTTAAATAAAATTGTATGGTAGATTGTCATTAGCATGTAGGAGTTTAATTGATTTCGTTACGTTCAACATCCATCTGTATCTGTTCATTGATGTCCACATTCTTGAGAAGAGCTTTGACGAGCATGATGCCATCCACACTCCTAGGCGACCTCAGACAACCACAACTTGATTCAATGACGAGCTTTCCTGTTACAGACCTTGCTGGGACTAAGAAGGCAACTTCTATCAATTATTCTTAATGCCTTTGAGCAGACAAGCACCACTTACCAAGTTCGTTGGTTATCCAGATTATTCCCAAGTTTCCTGACTTAGTAACAGCTTCAACTTTGCAAACTCCACAATCAAAACACCCCAATTGACGCCCTTTTCCATGTCATGTCAAAATTTCCCCACAGAATAAGACACGATCCCATTCTACGACTCCATAACACAGCAGCAAAAACATGGAGAGAACCCGCCCTAGAACGTCCTAGTCCCAATATTATCAAGCCCCCATCTCCAATTGGTTAACTCATCGGCTGCCCCGAAAGATAAGCCCCAGCGCAAAAGGAAAGAGATCCCGACCGTACTTTCCTTAACCGTTTTTTAAGTGAAGTGCACACCCAGGTCTGCCTTCCCCATTCGATTTCTACGTCAATTTACTCGTACAGATTGGGTTTTTTGCAGTATGGGCACTTCAAGACGCACGCACTCTTTCGGCGGTTGCAAGACCTGTCGAAAAAGGCATCTCAAATGCGATCAGAGTCTCCCACGCTGCAAACGATGTCGTCAGGCTGGTTTGACTTGTGAAGGCTTTACGCCTGCGCTTAGATGGTTGATTTCTACAGGGAGGGAGGTTTATGATAGACAGCCGCCTCAAACAGCGGAAGTTGGGGCGGAACAATATTCTAGGCGACATTTGTTCACTGGTAAGTGTTTCTTGTCCGTGTGTATGTGGGGAGTGCTGACCCTTGCAGAGGCGGATAGAGAGCTCATGAGCAATGCCCTCCTTACCAATGTCCCATCTACAGTTACAGCTGCTCTGAATCAAATCGATGAAGAGTCAAAAGGTCTTGATGATGCAGCGAGTATCTGCGAAGTCGGACCATTCCAGGTGTTCAAGTTTGAATCAACCCAGACCATCTCAGATCATGTCTCGTTTAACGATATGGAGCTCGATAGTTTGAGTGAACCTCAAACACAAGCATTCTCAGAGCCCGTTGATAATATTTCGGATGCAATGGTCGATGAGACTATCGTCCCCAATGACTTTTCGACAACGTCGCTCGACTTTCTGCATTGGGGTGATTTATTCACCTGGGATGTCAGCGTGCTGGATAATCCGCCTCAACTCCCGTACGAAAACTTCGATACACTACCCATGTGGCCTAACGAATCATTCTCCGAATCTTTGGATACGATGATTCCATTTGAGGATGACGTTGCTTGGCCGCAGCTAGATCTCATGATCGATGCACCACTCCTCCTAAAGCATTTCAACGACGACGTCATCAGCCAAATGGGTTCTCTACCCATTAACGAGAAATCCGCTTGGAGAACACTGCATTACCCTTCAGCTATCATGACGCTGAGCGAGCTGACGATGTTGGATGTGAATAAGGATCAGATCAAGCGTGCGAATCTGTCTACCTTTTACGCTCTCATCGCTGTGTCTTCATTCCATCTTTCGTTAAACTCCATTACGTTTCCGAGCCTTGCACGAGCGGGAGATCATTGGAAATCGTTGTCAAGTCGGACTTACGAAGCTGCGAAACAACATCTGAAAGTCAGTCTTGAGAAGGAATCTCAGCCTGGGCCGCATAAGGCGAAATACAAGGAGCAATTAATGGGTATAAGCGCCGTGTTGGCAACGGCAGTAAGTAAACGCCACTCAACACATCACGATCATTCACTCACGCTGTTCAGCTTCTTTCAGGCAACGAAACAGACACCCGCTGGTGTCTCACAGAAATGGAACGTCTAATCAGCTGGCGCGGCCTCACAAAACCAAGCATCTCCCGTCGCGCCCGTCTTCTCCACAACATCTACGCCTGGATGCGCATCGTCTCCGAAAGTCTAAACGTCTACCGCGACGAAAACCACGCTATAGAAACACCCTTCACCCTGCCCAACACAACAAACAAGTCCGCTACCGTCCCTGTACAGTCTATCAACCCCGACATAACACTCGACAACTTCCTCCATCTCGAACCTCGCAAGAAGACACGGAGGGATATAAAAGACATTCATCTTGCGGATACGTCGCAGGATCATGAGAATATGTACATGCAGATCTACGGGGTGCCGGAGACGTGGCTTAGTCTTGTTTCGCAGATTACGAGACTTGCTAATGTGATGGATCGGTTGTCTGCGAGGAAGAAGGGTGATGCAGAAGCGCTTATGGCGCTGCAGCCTCGTGCATCATATCTTGAGAACGCAGTGTGTTTGTTTCGCTCAAGACATAGCGTGGAATCACCAGAAAGTCCAACAGCACCCGGCGGAACACCACACATGCACATGGTCCGCGCCCTAGCCTCAGCACTAGTTATCTTCTTCTACCGGCGAATCCGCAACGTAAACCCCCTCGTTCTGCAAGACAGCGTCAACGACGTGGTCAATTCATTACACGCATTCGACGAAGCGCTCGAGAGGAATAACTTGCTCGGACCAGGAACGGCATGGCCTGCGTTTATCGCGGGGGCAGAAGCGAGAGGACGACAGAGAATGGATATTGCGGAGTGGTTGGATAAGGGATTTTCGAGGAGTGGGTTTGAGAGTTATCGGTCGAGTAAGGAGGTTTTGACGGAGGTTTGGAGGAGGAGGGATTGTGCGGAGGGGATGCCTAGTGGGGATGTTTGTACGTGGATGGAGGTTTGTAGGGATTTGCATCGGTGGCCGTTGGTTTCATGAGTTATGATGATGAATACGAAGTTATACGATTGTCAATTGTGTCTTGGCTGCAGTGACTGGCTTTGTATATTGGAGCATTGACTATCGTGCATGCGCTGTCTGGTGATCGCCCCTTCGTGTGTAGATTGTCGCATCACTCAATTGTTCGAAGCTGCTCAACGGGTCATGTCCCTTTATGCATGGACTCGTCGTTGCTGTCAACGGCCAGTGCCAACAGGCGGGAAACGTCGCTACATACGCTTGGAGGCTTGCCACCGCGATTGAGGCGCTGCGAGAGGTCCAGGTGTAGTCTCGGTCACCGTGCTGTCGTCCTGGGCGAGAGGGATCCCCAGCCCTCTGCCTTGCTATGCCGTGGCTCATCTGCTGGCAGTGATCAATCGCGACAGGGACGTGTCGCGCTGGAACGAGAAGCACTAAGTCACCGAGGAAGCGATCATGTATCACCATCACCAACGGGCATACTTTTTCGTATTCTGCACCATGCTTGGTAGGTAGACCTTGAACCATGTTTCCGCCTCTCGTGTGGGTTCTTGCTCGACGCGAAGGGGGGAGCGCAGACGGCGTATCTTTTCTGGCTCTGCGCTGCGCTGCGTCACCGAGTCGTCGGACTTTCAGAGCGGCGGTGTTGATTAACAGAATCACTGTCTCAGTGCGGGCGACGTTGTGATGGGTACTGGATTGTCGAGAGTCTGCAGCGCGAAGAAGGATGTCGAGGCAGGACGAGAGGACTTGTTTCTTGGTCGACGCGATTGTCGAAGCTCCATCGGCTGCCTCATCTCGAGCTTGGACGAAAGTGGGAAGTCATCGTGCGCGGGTTTGAATCGATCAGCGACGATGTCGAAGCGTGCGGTCTACCATCACACCGGTGATTGAAGCAAGAGCATTGAACTCTTGTCGCGCGTGCGGATTCGAAGGCGCGGGCGCGGGTGAAAACGATGGATTGACGGAGGAAGGCCAGGCGCAAGTGCGTTTGGTGTCGACTACCGGGCGAGGAGCGGTCTTCGCGTCTGTTTGGCACTTATTTGGTTGACGAAGCTGCAGCTACCCGCCCGATGTCACTGGCGCGAGAAGAGTCGCTAGCTGGGCGATGGCCCCGCCAAAACGCTCAGCACCTGGAAACTGATCAAGAATGGCAATTGAACTCAAGCATAAAACCACACGGTGGTTTACGTCCATTGACCGTGCATTTAGTCGTGCATAGAGGCATTCCATCTGCTCAATTGGAAGTTTTGCGACTTCTGACCCGTTGCCATTGCATTGTTCTATGGAGATGGAGGTTCACTCGGTAAATTTGGCACTGCAAAAACAGCCCTGGAGCGCTACTGTCAGCCTGGAGACCAATTCCCCAAGAGCAATACCCAACCCATCGCTTCACGGATAAATCTTGTAATTATAATTCTTTGTATTGGGTATCATCAATTAGACATATAAGGTTCCTCCTCTCTGTTGCCTTCATTATACGTTCTCGCAGTATTTAACCGTCCCCTTGGACGTATCTGGTGATATTAAAGGCGGTATCGGCATTTGTATGGGCGCGCCAGCCGAAGATGGCAGACTCTGTAGATCGCAAAAGTCGCTCGGGTTTGTAGCATTCGACGGTGATCGTTCGGGTCGGTCGTCGTGTTGTCGTTGTAGATCTTTGAGAAGAGCGTAGAAGAAGGGTGTGTTGGCGACGACGCATGCGCATAGAATCTCAATTGAAGCCCACTACAACAGGTCAGTCCAATCCCCTTCATCATGGAGGTTCCAATGCTTACCATTGATCGTGATCTCTGTGACACAGATTCATTGAGGATAAGAGGCAGTCGAAGAATCGTAATAGCGACAAGCACAGCGCCCACACTAAACAAAAAGCCCAATTGTAATTTTTCCTTCAAATCAAGTCGAAGATGCCTTAGCATCGGAAAAGGAAGGATAATCAACGCGACGTTGAGAACGATGTTGCAGACTGCCATCAAGATCAGATTGCCGACCGCGCGGTTGCATGCTACTTCTGCGGTCCGAATTAGCGGTTGTTCGGGTGGCGAAGTTGGTGTCTTACTGCTATCGTCGTGATTGAGCGCCCACATCCTAAAGACAATTAGTTAGAGGGCAATTGTTAAGGAGGGACTGGGGTGGACATACAGTGATATTGGGCGGCATTCTGCCAGGATAGTTATAAATACTGCGACGAACGTGGCGATGATGAACCACCACAACGCATCAGTGACAATCTTTCCCCAGCGAAAGACATCAATGAAGCGAGAATAAAAGGCCAAAAGCCCAAGCTTCAAGCACCACAAACTACCGAACATCAGCATATTACCTCCCTCAATTGATTGACTCTCGTACAACAAAGCGTAGAATATTCTCGCGGGTATCAGCAACTTGTGCGAAAGTTCCCTCTCGGTATTAACCGCATCGCTCGTGGAAGGCTCGTACGTATGATTCGGATTAAACAGAAACGAATACAAAATACAAAGTGCGCGTCCGATGAGCGGTAGTATCGCAACGGTCATGTAAAAGTCGTCGATGCGCCAGCGGCGATGGCATGTGCTGTGGATGTTGCATCGGACAGTAAGCCGATAAATGCAGCGGGCGATGATGAGGAGGGCGCATATGCTCGTTGAGGTGAGAGTTAGGACTGCGTCCGAGGACGATGCCATTCTGATACCGAATGGATCATCGTGGAAAGTTACAGGAGAGTGATGGAAAGTTACGAACGAGAACAGGAAGAAGAGACGAGGGAGAGGATGGGGCGAATAATGTAGACGCGGGGGGATGGAGTCTGACCCGGATTATTCCAAGCCAAGGATCTGGGGTACACGAGAGTCATCTCTACTGGTTGGAGAGTCTGTTGAGGCATCTAGCCTTGCTAGCGTAAGCGGTGATTGACTTTAGCCGGCACCATCCATGGATCTCTTGTTCAACGGCTTCCAGGCTGAAGCTCTAGATTTCACTCAATTGGTTTGCGATTGTTTTTGCAGATTCGGCCAATTTCTGTCAAGTGTCGGCAAACGAGTCCATGTCTTGCAGATCCCTGCACGTAACAAAGCGCATGCATGCAAAATTAGCCTGCATGTATTTTTATTTTTCTGGAGTGAGGCTGGGAGATTTACAGTTTAATTACTCCGTGATTTGAAACTGGGAGGGCATCATCCACCAACCCTCTCGTTACGTCTTGTTGGTCTTGTCTCAATTGACCCTGATGTTCGTGTTGGTTGATCTGTTGTTGGACGCAGGGACCGTGTGACGGTCAGAGTGATGATCACGGGTGGTAAGGCGATAAACGAAGCTGGACTCATTAGCTAGGCCGTGTGCACAGACTTCGGATGATGTTTTGCAGACGCCACGTACGTCGGGTGACTTGTCTTGTTTTTTTGGCGATGGTGATTTAGCGTAACGAGACGGTGATGTTGGTTGTCCACTTTACTGTATGTGAACCGAAGGGCAATGTCGTCTGTTGACAGAGAGATATATTCAGCGAGATGAGCATTTATAAAGGACCGATATATTGAGCTTCCCCTGAAGAGGCAGGGTATTGTCGCTTGTTTATTGTTGGGTTTGCGTTGCGCTTTGAGGTTAATTACCCTAGACCTTGGATCCAAGAACCCGTATCTTGGAAACGGTGAATCCAGCTGCTCGGTTATGATCAACACGGTCTTGGCATGGCCCAAGTGATCGGACATGCAGGGAGGGTCACAAAGTGTGAGATAAAATGGCTCTTAACTCATGTATAGAGGCTTCTTTTGACCCTAAAGCCCTCTTTTCGCTCTTTGTGCGGTATTGATTGGTGTTTGCACCTTCTTGTTCCACTAGCAATGCGACTTACGCACTAACAGGATTACGGGCTGATCTGCGTTAGTAAAGATGGAGTGTCGGTACATTACGTTAAGAACAGCGCCACAAGCGCGCTTCATCGAAATATGCAAGTAACTCATCACAAAAATCGCAAATGTGCTTCGCGATCGTGCCTTTAATGTCAAGGCTTGCGTATGATTTCGTAACTTCTTCCTTAAACTATCTACCAAATAGTGAACAATGACTGATCAGTCCACAATACTATCGTCGACATAAAGGGTTTGTAGCCCATTGATAGGTTGCAAGCTCAGCTCTTCAAGCTGTTCATCAGTCGCATCCGCAATGCCGAAATACAAAAGATAAGAAGATCCTATATAAGACCTGACGAAGAACTGCGACCACTCCTCATTGGTAGGACCGCATATAGGGACCGGCGCAGAAGGGGGGTTGTTACACCGAGACCCAGGCATTTTGCACTTGAGCTCACCACCGGCAGGCTTCTTACACAGGAGCGGGGTGTATCTTCCGTTATTCTGATCTGAGCAAGTCTTGACTTGCGCGTTCCAGCGGTAGTCGTCGCGGTAGAGACAAAGGGTCTGGGATCCGAAAGAGAGTTGACTGGTTTCTTCGTCGTAGGTGAAGATTGCTCTTGGGACGATGATTCTGGGGTTGTTGCCGAAGTACATGTTGCTGCCGGGTGAAGTCAGGCCTTGTAGGGCGAGGCCATCGGTATCACCACCGTCAGAGATGATTTTGAAGGTGGTAGGGACTGGGAGGGCTGCGGTGGTTGTAGTCTCTGACGCAGTGGTGGTTTCTGACTCGGTGATTGTGGTCTCGGCGGTCTGGTAGCTGGTGGTATCTGAGGTGGTCAACTCCGTAGTAGTAAACCCTCCAGTAGTGGTGGTTGCCTCGTCGAGGACTGTAGATGTGGTGACATCGGTGGTGGGCATCGTGACAGAAGTCTCAAGAGTCGCAGTCGGCAGTGCGTCGGTCGATGGCGTCTCAGTAGAAGAGACGGTGATGGCGGGAGCAGAGTCAGTGACAACGGATGAGTATGCAGCCTCCGCCGTAGACGAAGATACAGGACGGCATGGTCCAGCAACAACAGCTCGAGCTGAGATCGCAGCCAAAGCGCCTACAAGGAATGTACGACAAACCATTGTAAAACGAGTGACAAATGCCGACGGAAAAGAAGACGGGAACGAGTGTAAGAGAAAGAGATGAAGATCGGAGGAAAATGCAGCACCGTCTGCTTTTATTGCCTTTTCAGTTTAATTTAGGTATTCCCGATCTATTCGTGCTATTGCAAACTATTCATGTTGGTGTTGTTCCTTTTTGAGAACGCGACCAATCAGAACTACAGAACAGTCCAAAAGTGGATGAGTTTGGGTCGAGGCTCGATGCTAAAGTCTTGGAAAATAGTGATAAGCATGCACTAGTCAGGGGGAATAAGCAAGACTACAAAGTCCAGATCGATCGATAATTGTAAATCGAGTAAAAGTAAAGAGAATTTAAGTCGCTACGTATCTATCATGAAAATTCGCCACAATCTACCAAGAGTATGCATCAACCTCCAACTCAAAAACAGTCTTCGAGTTCCTCGCAATACCAGCAACAACAGCTCTAACGTCATCACAAAGCGATCCCGGTCCCGAAACAACAATTCCTACACGCTCCCATCCTCGTGAAGCTTCTTCATCGATAAGAGCTGTTACATCAAATCGTGATCCGACTCTCACATCAATCTGTGCTGTGCTGATAGCATCCATGGCTGGCTCGAGCTCGTTGACGAGACATCGCGCATCTTCCTTGACAGCCCAGGCGAGTTTGACGTTCCAGTGGTTGTGCACTAGCGCGAATACACTGGTTATGCCCACGCCGCCTGCGATGAGGAGAAGTCTGTCGCAGCGGAGGATTTGACGTGTGTCATTGCCGGGGTATGGACCTTCAAGGAATGTGAAGAGTTTGTCGTGGCTTCGGAGGTGTTTGGTTATGCCGGAAGATTTCTTGACGAAGAGCGTTACTCCGGCTGAGCTTTCTGCTGATGGTAAGACTGAGCGAGAACCGATTTGTGTCACTGACTTCTCGAGATCCTCGAGACCGGACGAACCGCCTGGTGAGATGGGGGATGTGGGTGATGAAGATGAGCCGTGGCTGCGAAGAGCGACGGTGGGGATGACTGAGAAGGGATGGTTCTCCCAAGGTCGTAGAGGCGCGAGAGTAGGGAAGTACACGAAAACATGCTTGCCAGGATCCAAACCCCAACGAATATGAGGGATGTCAATTCTGACATATCCAGCTCCAATGTCCTTGACTTTAGATCTCAAGATCCCAAGTCTAACAACACGAAGAACCCGAACAAGACGTTCAAAGAACCAGATAGCAATCGCCATGTATAGCCAGATTTCCTGACCATATGTATGATCCGGAAAGCTCATGCCGATAGCTTCATAGCGCATGATGAGATGGTACCAGCATCCAACAACGATGAAAACAGCCAAGATAATGTGCATCAGCAGGAAAAGTTCATAGTTGGCTTTTCGGAAGTAAAGACCGCTTCCAAAGGTGGTGATGACGGAGAGAACAAGGGTCATAGAACCCCACCGTCTCCAATCCGCAGAACCAAGATTCTTGGACCCAGCTAGAGCAAAGCAGCCATGAAGAACAGCAAGAAGTGTAAAGATACGTCCAACCCATCTGTGAAGTAGAATGAAGGTAGATCGCGACCAGTTCGAAACTGAAAGAAGGATGTTGTTCCTCGCGGGAAACAGAACAATAACGGGAAGAAGAGCGTATGCGAAGGATCCAGTGCGGTACACGAGGTATGCAAGTTGTTCACGCTTGGTGCTATCGAAACGACCGTTAGGTTGACGGACATCGTACTCTACGGCCGTGAAAACGACGGTGAGAGAGATGAAAATGACGACGTAGAGTGCTTGCCCGACATTGGGTACGTTGCCGAGCTTGAAGGGCAGAGGACGCACGGAGTATGTTCCTATTGTGCTGGGGTAGAGGATGTAGGGTTTGAGTTTGTCGTAGATTGTTGGGATCAAGGGCATGTGGCCTAGCCATGTTAGGACGATTGGGAGGCCGAGTGCAACAACAACTAGTGCGATGCTAGGCTTTATCAGTATGAAGTGTGTAGGCAGTAGGGATAGACGTACCTGTATCTTGACTCAATCATCATCTCATTCTTGTAACCACCAAGCTGGTTCCACTGCTTAAGATAAGTCATCGGCTCAACAATAGACGTCTCGTTAAGAGAAAACTCCATAGGCCTGAGCTGATGCTTTGCCGGCTTCTCCTCAACTTCAGCGAGAGCCTCATTGTAAGTCCACTTCGCAGGAACATCCTTATTACCCGTCACCGACTCCTCCCAGAAGAGTTCAAGTTTAGACATCTTCTCCTCTGAACACTTGTCCTTGAAACAAGAAGCAACAGAGGTGAGGAATGCATCGTTATTAGCCTTGCACTTTGGTGGAGTGAAGACTGGTGATGCAGTTGCTCTCTTGTGAGCGCCATGGCTTGTGACGATAGAGCATGAGAGTTTTAGAGGAGCGAAAGATCGAAGACAAGATTCTGCGCAAAGGGGATCGTAGATGTTTGTGCCATAGCCTAGAAGACCACCAGCGGATACAGAGCTAACGTATGCCAGCACTGTGAGGAGTGTCATGCCTCCTTGATGTATCATCATGAAGGATTGTTGTAGGAATGCCAAGTGTTATCCCTGAGTGATAAAAGAAAACTAATATACACAACCTAAACATCAGACGGAAGGCGGAAGACGAAGATTTTATACATAAACCTTCTTCATCCCACGATCCTTACAAGGCTGTATGCCTGTCAAAGAAACCTGGACTTCACCCGGTGATCGCGATCTGTCGAAAAGTCTATTACCCCAGGCTCTGACTGCCGGATACCCGCATTAGGTATCCAGAGCAGCCCAAACTGGGAAGTGACACTTGAAAAAGTGTCAACGCTTATCTCGGCTGCCTCCGAGTGCTGTTTCAGAAGTAGACAACCGCATATTCGGCCAGTCTGGTCCGTCGGCCCCGTCAGTTAAGGTTTTTGCTTGGCACATGCCCAGAGAAATCTATCAACGAAAACGTGGTCGAATGGGGTTGTAGTGCAGATGAAGGAGATGGAAACAAGGTAGCGTCACTGCTCTGTCACCGAGTCTATGCCCTTTGGTGTAGAAGTTGGTGTCCAATATTGATGTCTGTAAGACATGCTGTAGCATTCACCAGTCTAGACCTATCTTATATCGAACGATCGACTTTCAAGTTTCAACACGCTAATCGAGCGGGCCGGAGCGAGATTAGAGAGAAGCCGTGATGGGTGCGCGCCGAGAATCTGGATGTGCGGGAGACGAAGCCGACGATTGTAATTTTCGCAAACGTCAGTTGACCATGATTTCGACCTTATCATCACGACTCAGTGTCAATTGTTTCACTGTTAGGCCTGAAAATTGAAGATTGTCGTCTCGGACCCAAGAGGTAGTATTCTTATCGCCGATCGAGGAATATCGGAAGGGCACATTCCGGAGTCCAATATTAAGGGCCTCGCTTAATGGTTCGGAACAGGATAGTCCGACTGTCTATCAATAGATTGAAAAGACATCATTGGATAGATACGGAAGGCGACATTCCGAATTCATCGATTAAAGTGTGTTCGAATGGACTATTGTGGTTTGGTTGAGGTCTGATTAGCGGTCTGGGCTGTCACGTGGGTTTGACCTCTTGCTTAAAAAGGAAGCGCCTTCGTCGGCGATAAGTTACGCAATCTCTTTTTTCTTGGACGTGATTAGCCTTGGCTGTTGAATCTTGAAAGCCTCCGAAAAAAATTACTCCCCGGCGTAGACTGCCGTGCTTACGACTTCGTTGTCAAGGAAATCGCAACACCAAAGCCTAGCATGGACAGAGGGAACTCTGTGATTTCGGGTTCAAGTGGGATGACTACTCAGCAGAGTGGGAGATGGTAGGTGGGAGGCCGTTATAGCCGTTCTATTAGTCCGAAAGCATATTTCATCGTCTCCATTTTGACAGGCTTGCATATTAAAACGCCGTTTTAAAACTTCTTTACCGAATGAGGCTGTTTGTAAGATGTTACTAACATGATGTTACATGGAAACGGACGAACCCTGATCCGATTATCGTGATGATCTCTTGGTAACTACTGACACTAACAGGTAATCACTGATAGACTCTGCAATCATGGGCTGCCTCTTTCTTCCAAATTTGAAGAGGCCGTGGCCTCGGGAAATAAATCCTTAAATCCACCGACATTATCCACCGAGCTGGATCGATCAGGTTACACAAATCTAACAATGATTTCACATCACGCCATGGATGTCCAATCAGTCTTCAAGACTCCAGAATCACTCCGAGAGATTTCATTTGGCTAGAAGTATGGTACTATAACCCGAAAGCAGTACTTCTGTAACCAATCAGATACTCGAGCGTAGATCCCAGGACACCTTCTCTTACAGCGAGGTATTAATTCCTGGGGAAGAGGTCTCGAACCATCGTCTGATATGATCGAAGACAGAAACGGCGGGCATTAAGTTGCAGTGGATGGGATACCAGACGACTGGTTTCCCTCGCAAGCACTACCCATTTGCCTCTCTTGGGTTGCAAAAGAGACGTTGTTTGGGTTGGGTTACAGTACCAAATAACAAAAACCTGCATATTGGTCTTGTCGTACGACTACGCAAGAGTCTCGCCAATCTTATTGACATTGCTCCATCATGCGTTTCCGATCACATGTGAACCTCGCCGCAATTATCGGTCGCGTTGAAACACTGCAGTGAGACTGTTTATTGAAGGCACAGTCAGGTAGCTCACGTTGCTCATCGGGAAAGAGCGTAATATCGCATGTTGCCCAGAGTCTGAAGATACGGCACAATGACCCGGATTCCCTTTACACGTCCTAAAGCAAGGCATCAACAGCACTGGTTTATACCCTTTTGGCTGCCAGGAAACATAATCCCTTCCACTTTATAACCATCGCCAATAGCGGCTAGCAGGAAAAAGCTAGCCACGCAGACGTTGACGGATTCGCGGCAATGCAGGTCATTTAGCCGCACAGTAAGACGGGAGATGCGCCGGGAATGACCGCACCGGGTATTTACCAACCTTACTTTAATGATGACGCACAAATGAAGTACGATGCGCATAAGCACTTGAGGTACCTCCCGATTCACCACTAAGTTGGACAGAGGTATCTGTGTTATCGTTGCGTTGTTTCGTCACATACGCCTTCTAGAAGTTGCATCTCGAAAAGCCTTCGATAGAGCAACCAGTCCCTTTAAAATTTGCAACCGAATGGGGTGTTTTTACCGTTGGAGGATCTGTACTCAATGCGTGTTTGTATTTTAGTTTCTCAGATGAAGATTCAAGCCCGTCATGAAAATGACCACGAAGCTCTAATTGCCTCCTGGATTACTTGTTAAGCCTACCAGCTCTCTCAGGATCCCTCCACCAAAGACAAGCCTCCTTCCTAATATCATCCCTCTCAACCTTTGTATCATCCGGCTGGATAACAAGCTGCAATGCTCCCCCCTCGGCATTACTGTCATACGCAGCCCACTCCGGACTTCCAGGATATCTATGCGTGTTAGGATCACCAGCCGTAACAAAACTGGCCAGATATCCATGGTAAATGTGACTAATTTCGGGGAACTGCGTGGTAGGCTCATCCCACGTGTAGGCTGTATCAGCGGTGTGGGGAATGCCCTGCCAGGCGGGATAACTGTTATTTGTGTTGAAGCGGACTTTCCATGTGGGCACGGTGGCAATGGATGCACGGTAGGCGGTTTCTTGGCCGGGGCAGATGTAAGCGTAGTCGCCCCACGCGGCCGAGATGCGGTCATATTGCGTGCTGTTGGGGGAGTTGGCGAAAGGTGAGTCGGGGTTCGTTGCGGGATCAGGATAAAGAGTGCTCAGCTCAGAAAGCTCCTTCTTCGTCAAGTTTGGTGAACCATTGTGGAGGTAGTCCAGGAAGTCCTCATCGGTCTCAAGATCACCAGGCATGTAGAACTTGGCTTCATCGTTGGTGTTGGAAGTAATTGTGGGAACATGGAAGAATGTTCCATCGTAGCCAGATTGAGAACCAGGCTTCTCAAAGAGCGGCCCGCCATGGACGGGCTGGAAAGGCCAGGTTACCGCCTGATTGTAGTCGTAGAAGATCTTGGTGCTGATGTTTCTGATACTGCCGATATCCGCTTCGCGCAGACACTTGAGAGTAGCCTTGTTGCCCTTCTTGTTATCGCAACCAATGGCCTCCAGGTACTCAGCATACTGTGTCTTGTACAGAGGATAAGTAACATTGGGGAAAGCTCGGGAAGTAACAGAGCCAGATTGATGAATCGCTCCCGCAAACAAAGGCTTGCCGGTGTCCTTGCCGTAATTGTGGAAGTAATGAATACCCACGGAATGGCCACCAGCAGAGCGACCACCGATAGTAACAGCATCCTTGTCACCTCCAAAAGCCCCAATGTGCTTCTGAACGAACTCAAGGAAGAGTCGCTGGTCTCGAATGCCAAGGTTCGAGAGACCTTCCTCCTGGAAGAGCTCAGATGGAAGGAAGCCTAGCGAATTGACGCGGTAGTGGAAGCTGACCACGACAATAGGTTCCTTGGACGCGGCCGCAAACGCAGCGCCGTCGAAACTGGCCCAACTTCCGGAGAAGAATGCCCCGCCGTGGATCCACACCAGAACAGGGAGTTTCTTGCTCAACGGCACGCCCTTGGTACGGAAAACATTGAAGTTCAAACATGCTTCATCCTGTTGGGCGAGAGGAGTCTTGGAAGCAACTTCTTGGATACATTGCTTTCCGTAGCTGGTGGCAGCCTTGACACCCTTGAAGGGCTTGGGCCAGTCTGCTGCTGTGAAGCGACGCTTGCCGACGGGTTGGGCGGAGTAGTCAATTCCCATCCACGCATCCACTGGAGCAGGGAGGTCTTGCTTGGTGAAGGTGCTGTTGATGGTTGTTCCGGAGAAGCTGCCATATCCGTTGAGTTTGACGAGGTTGTAGTGCGACTCGGAGGGAGTTGCGAGGACCTGCTGAGCAGGCCCGAAGGCGAGGAGCGTGCTGAGACTAGATGAGACCTTCATGATTACTGAGAAGAAGAAAGCCTGATCTGAGCGCAAGACCAGAAGAAGAGGCCTTTCTGAGGGTTTATATATCCCTCGCTTCCGTCATCGCCGTGCCAAGCATGATACATCTCCACAAAGATATCCGGAGTTCGCGGATACCCCGCGAGATAAGTTGACGATGCCGGTAAACTAACAAATAAAGATTTAAGCATGTTCGATCGGCAGATGCATTAACACGATTCGGGTTAATCCAGTTGTGGAGTATCACGGACTAGGGTAGCATTGCGGACCTGTCTTCGGCCGCACAATTGAGGCCGATGTAAAGCTGGGTTCTTATAGGCCAGTTTAATCGACGGGAAGAACAGCATCCACCAAGACCGAATTATCCCGGTCTTCCAAGCCCGTTATCTTTTACTTTATGCCATTCTTGAGATAGTTCATCTTTAATGGCGAGGATGACGAATACTCGTGGTTGATATTGTGCCTCGGTATTCATCCAAAGAGTGCAAAGCCGACCATATCCATCAATTCGCAATCTCTCGATTATCGCCAAGCTACTAGACATCTCGGTGACCATTCGTCTCGTCCCTCATGACTAAACAACCCTTGAAGTAATTCGCAAGATCATCAAAGTCTTCCAATTCTCCAACCCATCCAACATACTGATCCGGCCGTACCGCAACAACGCAACCTCTCTTCTTGTCCACACCGTAGTTCTCATACGCATTTCCATAGCCCTCATGGTAACTCTCATCATCAACATGTACCTTCTCATAGTCATAACCGGTGTGCTCGTCCCATGGACGAAGGATAGAGGGAAAGTCGCGAATAATGTCTGTGTCCCAGCGCTTTGAAGAGTGGATAGTGAGAACTTCGATGATGCTGTCGACCTTTTGGTCTTTCGGCGTGACTTTGTGTAAGAAGCTGTTGGGGTCGTCAAGAGCCTGGCAGAAAGCCTCGACGCGAGGCTTTTGTGCCGGCTCAAGAATGTCTCCTGCAAACAGCACGATGCGGAATCTTCCATCCGCCTTCAATCGCTCCTGGACGTGATACGGACGCGCACAAGCCTGATTCAGCACTTTGAAGCTGTTGAACCGCATTCCGACAGGAATGCCAGTCGCAAGAGCCTGTTTCTTGCTGAAGATATCCTCGGTCAGAGAAATTCCAGGAGAGGTGACAACCTTGGCACCATCAGCCTGAGCCAAAGCGTCGCCGGCTTTGGCGACAAGATTGCTAGGTCCATAATTCACCGATAGACCAGAAGCGAACATGTTACCTTTCTCAAAAGCGTCTTTGAACTCTTCCATACTGACGCCTTCTTCATCCATGACATCCTTTGCTGGACGGCCAGAGAACAAGCGACTGAAACGATGGTCGAACTCGATCAGGTCTTGGGCGACACGGCGTCTCTCGCTTTGGTATGTCTTGAGAATATCGGGTTTAGCAATACCTTTGACAACAAGCGCGATCTTCCAACCTAGGTTGTAGGAGTCTTGCATGGAAACATTCATCCCTTGGCCTGCTTTTGGGGAATGGGTGTGAACGGCGTCGCCTGCGAGGAAAATACGCTCGTGGGAGTCGAAAGCTGTACCGACTCGCTGTCCAATCTGTAACGCTGTCAGCAACATGCAGTACAATCTCGATTACAATAGCATACCTGATACGCAGTCCACCAATCGCAATACTCATAGTCCAATTTGTAAGGACTGATGATGTTCTGAGCCGCCTTGAAGATGAACTCTGGAGTAATCTTGGATCTATCTGCCCGACCAGAAGCATCAGGCGTAACTTCCTTCAGCTGAATATACAATCTCACAAGCTTATTCTCTCGTGGAATAACCATGAGACTCCCACTATCAGCAGAGTGAATAGCGCAGCGCATGCGAATATCGGGAAAGTCAGTCTTGGGGATGATGTCCATCACGCCCCAGATCATATCGCTCGCTTCACCTTGTAGCTCCAGTCCAATATGATTACGAACCCAACTTCGGGCGCCATCGCATCCGATGACGTATTTGGCATGGATTGTTTCGCTGGTTGCATCGCGTGCTTGGGCTTGTCGGAGGACGCTATCGTTGTCGACTTCATCATCGAAGATGAGGTTACTTCTGAAGAGGCCATCTGAAGCTTGGTTCTTGCTAGCAGTGGCTTGTTGGGGAGGTGTAGCTTCTTCCTCAGTGAGATGACGAAGTTTCACAGTGACAGGATAAGCTTCTGGGTTCTCAAGCTCAGTCTTGTCGATGTCAATTGCTTCTGGTAAGACAGCGCGCTCGACCTTGATCTGGTCCTTGGAGTACTTCTTAATGTTGTCGAGAAAGAAGCGCTCGATGCGGCCTTGGTGCACGACTACTTGTTGGAAGCGGGAGAGACCGACGATGGTATCGGGGATACGGTCTGAGCGACGAATAATTCCATCTGGGCCGGGATTCTAGTATAACTTGTCAGCTAAACCCTCCATGATTCCTTGCTGAGATCCCAATACGTACCCACATACAGATCTGTCGGAGAAGTTAGTTAGTGAAATGGTCACGGAAATACAGGGCGACGCACCTCAATCATATGGTTCGCCTCTTTCCATACTCGATCCGCAAAGCCTAGACTGTCAAAGATCTCTAGACTTCGGCATTGCAGTCCATCAGCCTGGCCACAGAAGATCTTGGCGTTTCGCTTGTCGATGATACGAGCGTTGATGCCACAGTGAGCCATCCATGCCGCAGCCATTAAGCTGCGCCAATATTAGTTTCTTGATCCGGCGAAAAAGCGAGATCTTCAGCTTACCCAGCTGGGCCGGCGCCAACAATTAATCTTCGATATTGTTAGCATGTTTCATAGCAAGACAACCCCGCATTGGCCATGCGTGGTGGTGAGACTCACACGTCCACTTTGCTTTCGTTCGCCATTGTACGTTTGTGCTGCTGTTGACTCAAGTGGAAGATGAGGATTGGCAACTCAGTTTCAAGCTGGAAAAAGCAAAATTAATAAGTGGTCGCCGCTGAGTCTTCCATGCCCCTACCAATGGGTCTCAATGCAGTATCAAAGAGGAAGGCGCAAAGATGACAGGGTTGTTGTAAGTGACATATCATATGAGGGTCAATTCGGGAAATTATCACGAAGATCTCAAATCAAGCGCTGTTTTCTCTTCACCCAACAACATTCTCTCATTTCATCTCAAAATTCTATATGCATAATTCAGGTACATGCCAACCTAGCTGTTGGTAGTGAATACAGGGTTCAGTACGCACATGTCTCAGTTGGCCCGTTGCCGTTGTTGATTAGCCTCAACGCCCGCCGTTCGCCTCGGGCCTCGTGTAAAATACGGCCACGATTCCCCGGTTATCAACGCTTCCTACTTGGGCGACTTGTCATTTATCGCGAAAGCCTTCAAAATTGTGGCAGGGATTGCCTTGCTGTTGACGCAGGGTTGAGGGCCTATCAGTTCTCTAGAATCTTTGGCGAGGTTCTCCATCAGTATACCATTCGTAGAGGCAAACTCGACCAAGAAAGATTAAAATCGCGGAGATTCGCAATAATTCGAGCAGCGCATACTTCACTGCATTTTAGAAGGAGGGGATGCCAGCATTCGACCGTTGGCTCGTAACGTTAATTTCTTCAACCCTCGCTTCGAGCCGCTCCCGCCCAACGGCTCCATTAGTGGAGAAGGCTTC
This sequence comes from Fusarium luffae, assembly GCA_013184325.1. Taxonomy (NCBI): domain Eukaryota; kingdom Fungi; phylum Ascomycota; class Sordariomycetes; order Hypocreales; family Nectriaceae; genus Fusarium; species Fusarium luffae. The sequence goes on from JABCJV010000150.1 coordinate 34,181, forward strand.
TATTCTTGGTGCGATCTGCAGAGACATCTTCTCTCGACCTGGGTGCTGGTCCCAACATGAGAGAACAACGCCAGGGCAAGCCAACATGCATGTCTGCGGCGCTGACACACGAGAGCGGCAGAGGCGTTAAGGAGGCCACCATGGCATTGGGCTCAGATTTCAGGAGGCAAAGAAGACTTCCATGCAGATGAGGAGCGATATGTGATCAATATTGGAATGTGCTTGTGGAGGGGATCCTATTGGGCGCAGACAGGGTTGATAGGTCAATCTGGACCGGCCGACGTGACGGGACAGATGTTCAATCACAATTGGCATTGTGATGCTTTGATGGAAAGCCCAGGGGGAAAAGCAGTCAATTGGCACGTAAACGGGCTGTCACGAAGCCGAAGACGAGCCTTTTGGCCACTTCATCAAAAGGCACGCAATTGACTGCTATTCTTCCGATCGCCACCCAACGTGCAGAGGCTGAAACTCCGCCCCATTCCTTCATCAGAAATGACATGTCTCATAGGGCTCCAAGAACGAACAGTTTCTCCAACCGAGATTCCATAGTCATTTATCACATTTCGACACGCCTTCCCCGAGGGGAACTCGCGCAGCCAACAGAAAGTCGAGGAAGAAAGCAAATTTCTTCTTCTCGAGTCTGAATGCACACAGTCAATCCTGTTCTGGCTCTGGGCCCCTGAAAATGATCTCCCGGAACAAGCAGAGTCCGCAGAAGATCAAACAATTGAAGTATCCATGTAATTAGAAGATGACTGCAGATGCACATGCGATACCGATGTATATAATCTGGAAGCCACCCATTCTGTCGGGTTCCCGTTACCACTGAAGACCTTCCTCGTCGAGTCTTGGCAGCAAACAATGGCGACCCCAGCTGAACAACAAGCCGCCGCAAACGCCTTCATCCAAGAAGTATGGGGCTTGCAAGGAGCGGCTTATTTCATCGTCGGACTTCGTTACTACAGTCAATTCTCTTCTTTCGGTCGCAGATTCCAGTGGGATGATGTTCTTATGCTATTAGCCACAGTAAGCTTTACCCAAGTACTACTGCAGTGAAAATTCAATAGACTAACTTGATGTGCTTCCCAGCTAGTATATACCGCCGAGTCAGTAGCAGCCTATTTCGTCGTCGCATACTGGAAAGGCCTCGCGAACAATGGTATAACACCGGCACAGCGCCAAGCATTGAGAGATGATCCGGATGGTCCGGAGTGGGCGTTGAGGATCAATGGGTCAAAGACACATGTCATTGGACTCTTGCTGTACATGACACTGCTGTGGTTACTAAAGGGATATTGGGTCATTTACTACCTTAGACTCACGTAAGTACACCGGCTCTCCTTGGGGACATTTGCCTGATAACTAACTTTCTGCAGTGAGGGTGTCGCTTCGGCCAAGCGATATGCGCGATGGGGCGTTGTTATCATTCCAGTCACGTACGTCTCTTGCTTCTTGGTCGCCTTTCTCAAGTGTATACCATTTGAGAAGCAATGGCAGATTGATCCCGAGCCACAAAGTAAGACACATCTTCCATTAGCAACGAACTACTGCTTACAGACTTATCTAGACTCGTGCTTGCCAGCCATCACGTACATTCAGACCATTTATGTCATGGCCATGAACACCGTCACCGATTTCTATCTCATGTCAATTCCTCTTCCCGTAAGTGTTCCGCTTCCCATGTTCGTACCATTCTACTGACACATGACGCAGATGATTTGGAAGGCTAGAATGCCTTGGCGCAAGAAGATTGTCATCATGTTCATGTTCAGCGGTGCACTCTTAGAAATGATCTTTGGTATCCTGAGAGCAGTATCCATTCTGACCGTAAGCCATTTCTACAATTATCATGTTCCCAAACTAATATGTCTACAGAAAGGAAACACAGATCCAGCCCAGTCTGGCTACTGGTCCGTTCGCGAATCCTTCGTCAGCTTCGTCCTCACAAATCTACCAATGGTCTACCCTCTCATGAAACGGGTCGTCGAGAAGACCGTCTCTGCGTCGAAAAGCGACACCAACAAGACCAGCGGACTAGGCGACAGTCAAGGCTACAAGCTAGAAGATTACAGAAACAAGGTACATTCGAAATCGCGCCCTGATGAAACAGAATTGGGAGATACGGTTTGGGGATCGAAGGATCATATCGTCACCAACGATGGGCAGGTCAGTGCCGATGATGCATCGCTGAGCAGCGGAGGTAAAGTGCACCGGGGCTCACATGCAAATATGAGGTCTGAGAATGTTGCGCAGGCTATCGGTGGACAGCCAGTTGGCCATCAATATGGTTGGGGAGTCGGGGCCGGCACTGGGGAGATTATGGTGACGAAGGAATATGTTGTTCAGGTTGACGAAGAGGCGGCGAAGTCTAAAATGAGTTATTCAAAGCGCTTTTAATACTGTTTCAATAGATCGATAGATAAATTGTATTCTGGATGTATTTCATGTCTTCAATTCGCTTTTGCTGGTTGGGTCGAGCAGTGGAACTTGGAAGCTTCGGTACAACTTCCGTCAGCGATCACTTTTTATTTGAGTTACAACGGCATTTAAAGCCACATTGCCTTTGACAGCAGTTAAATTATCATTCTAATGGTAAGTCTTGGTGAGGATACTTGCGATGATATTCAGCGTCAGCCTGGGGTTTGTCACCAAGTGGAGATGATATCTTTTCCCCTCATTCTCTCGGCAAACCTCAACGTCAACCTGACAGCTTCATTCTCAGAGATCACCGGTGTCTACAAAATGACCGCAGCTCTCCAACACCAGTCGCTAGGCGCAACACTCAGAGGAGTCAAGAACGACAAAGTAACTCAATTCCGGGGAATTCCCTACGGCCATATACCCCGTCGTTTTGCAGCGGCCGAGAAAATCAACGAGTACCCTGAAGACCTGGACTGCACCGCATATGGGTAAGCCTGTCTCCTACAGACTCTCAGAGGTATTTATAACTGATGAAATAGTCCGCGATGTCCTCAAGTTCACGTCGATGTCGGGCATTTGCTGCGCATACCGCCTGACCATGAATTCCCCCACGAGCCCGAAGATGAGTTCAAGTGCACCAACTTGGATGTGACGATGCCCAGTCTTGAGTATCCAAGTGGCCCGAAAAAGCTCCCTGTATTCGTATGGATCCATGGTATGGTTCTCGTTGTTTCCTATTAGGTGAAGTGGCTGATCGTAGGTGCAGGAGGATCTCAGGCTGTGACGTTTGGTAGCGCTGCATCTGGTATTTGCGGTATGTATGGTCTGATTCCTCTATCCCAGATGAAACATGCATAGCCTTGTAAACACGACTGACAGATGACTTACGCAGATATGACGACAATCGTGGCCGATTCTGCCCGCTTCGGTACCCCAATCATCGCAGTATCAATCCAATACCGTCTCAACATCTTCGCCGTCGGTTCCAAACCAGGCCCACCGAACCTAGCCCTACGCGATCAAGAAGTAGCATTACATTGGATTCAAGACCACATAGCAGGTTTCAACGGCGATCCAGTAACCACCCTACCCTACCTTACCCCAGTGAATAACTAACGAATCCCAGCAAAAAGTCACGTTAGCAGGCGAAAGCGCAGGGGCAGTCTACACCCACGCTCATCTCGTAACCCGCGCCCCAGCAAACCAGTTTATTTTATCATCTGGATCTTTGTACCTATCTCCTCCCCAGCCACCGATGGCCGTTTCAAACGTTCGTGAAAGTGTTTCGAAACAGTTGCGAGACATGGATGCTACCTTATCTTTAGAGAATGCAACTGTTACCGATGTGGTGGAAGGGGTGAAACGAGTGGGTCTGGGGTCGTTTTTCCTCGAATGGGAGGACAGGTTTGAGGGCTGGGAGATAAGCACTGGAAACGCTGGAGGGTTGATGCTTAGCGATGTTCAGAAGGAGGTGAGTTACCCTAAAACCCATAATGAATTGATTGATGTTGATGGTTTAGTCGATTATCTGGCAAAACGGCATTATGGGAATGAACCATAATGACATTGTGAGCGCCTTTGATGCTGCTGACGAGCACGGTGAAGAGTTGAAGAGGCTTTATCACATTTACCCAGACAGACCTTCATCTTGTAAAACCGGGGCCCTGGATTTTGTCAATGATCTCAGGTTTCTACTTCCAATCCATCGTCTAGAGAAACTCTGGAAAGAAGCAGGAAAACCCGTCTACAGATGTCACATTGACGAAGCCAACCCATGGCAGCCTTCCACCGGAGCTCATCATGCTGTGGATTTACTCTTCCTCTTCAACGGTCTCGATCTAAACTTTACACACGGGGCTAAGAAAGTTGGAGGCGAACTACGCGAAGCTTGGATTGACTTTATCAATATGAGAAAACCCTGGCCGAGCGCATCTGAGTCACCCGCTGCTTTCGGACCGCACGGTTACTGCAGGGAAGTGTACGACTGGGACTTGCAATCCCTTCGACGAGTCGCTGAAGCCAAAAGACTGGCAACCATGGACCAGACCCTCCTCACGAAAGCATTCATCACCCTCGCAGCAGGAAAAGTCAGTTTACTCAACTAAAAATACAATTTTTACCTAGCTATGAATGATATCAAGATCATGCTCTCGTTCTCCCCGTTTAACCTTCCAAGCAGCACTATGACTCAATCTCACCAGTTCCATGACGAACTCACTAATCTCCCTGATTCCCTCAATCTCCTCCATAGGCAACCGTTCCGCCGGTATTTTACGAGTGATGTTACTTATCGATGATAGGATCTGCAAATCGCTATCCGCAGTGTTGCCTAGCGGATGGATGAGAATGTTCATGAATAAAGGCATAGCTGCCATGGGCGCGAAATGAGAAACGATGTACACGGAATCTTCTTTCCAAAAGTCAACGACTGTATCGAGGATGCGAAAGATTGAACGTGATGCTTCGATGGAGAGATCGGCGCTGGAGTGCACAACGCTGTGCAGGTCGTCAGGGAGGTTTTCTTCGAGGTCGCCACACTTGCGGACAAGTGTGTGGATGTTGATTATGGTGAAGAGATAGTCGAGTTGAAGATTGATAAGATATGTTCGATCTTCGAGACTCATGTTTGAAGACATTGAGAATGACAAGTCGGATAAAATAGACAGACGCGGTCGATAGCGAAGATCAACAGATAAACGCCACTCTTCAAGTTCATCGTCCAATTCTCTCACACGCGCAAGTAACTGACCCTCGTTATACTTGAAAGCCCGAGGTGAACACAGCATTTTAACAGCGTTCTCCTTGATCTTGGCAAGATTCATGTCGCGAGATTGATTATACCAAGGCGGTTCTTCTGAGTCGTTCACATCGCAGTAATCTGATGATAAGAGGGGTGGTTTGTCGGTGCGGAGTGACATGTCCTTGTCGAAGCAGTAGCAGATCCAGAATAATCGCCGGATGTGAAGGCGGGTTTGATGGTCGAATGTTGGACTGTGTTGGGGGAGGATGGCGAGGCGCGAGAGGGGGAAGTGGCCGCCTAGATCGCAGACCATGCGGCATGCGCTTGTGAATGTGACGGAGGCTTCACGGCATTGTCCTCTCATCTTTTGACAGGCCCACTGATGAATGTTAGTATTTCAAAGTTTCAGTTCAAGATGACTTACCAGAAGAAGAGTTCCCTGCAAACTGTCCAAGTTCGTATTCCCATTGTTAAGCGTCAACAAACGCGTAGCCTCATACAAACAATCTCTAATCTCCAATCCAAGTCCGAATTGCTGAAGATCAGTAGTCCTCATGACAAGCGCAGTAAGAGCCCATAAACACGCTTCAGCAGGTGCGCGCTTTCCGAGATCAACTTCATCATAAGCTCGATCAATGGTATCCTGAAAAAGACTTCTCTCCAGGATAGGAAACATGGTAGATGTCTTAGCCTTGAAGAACGCATCGACAATATGTCTCATCACATCCTTGGCTGGTAAAGCCCTCGCTTGATCAGGAGGACTCAGAGGAGGAATAACACCAATTGGATTGGCAAAAATGTCAAAATTTTCGAGAAAGACTCTCTCGCCAGATCCATAGGTAATCCATTGTCGCCCGCGCTCAGAAAGAATACCAATTCCTTTAAAGTACCAATTCGTACCAAGTTGGCACGGTGAGAGTTTGTAAGGTTGCTTAGGACCTGTCAAACCTGCAATTGACGGATTCCGCGTGACAGGCGATCCACCCAATCGAAGAGAAGGTGGACTGGGGAATGCTAAAGGTCTGTCTGACAGTGTAATTGATGCGCTTCGGGCGGGTGCGTTGACATGTAGTGCAGTCTGCAGCGCTTCCTCGAGTGATTCAACGCGCTGAGATAATTCCTGCACGACGTCGGAGGTAGTGCTGCTCCAATTAGATAAATGCCGATTTTTTTTAGTGAGATATGTAATGTACCGTTTGTTGGGATCTTTTTGAATAACTCTGTCAAAAGTGCATGTCAATCCTTGACTTTCACACCAGTCACAAGGTTCGCCTTGTGTTTTGATCAAGCATTGAATCTGAAAAACAAGAAACTGTTAATTAATTGATCGAGATGTCAACGTCATAGAGTTATTCGTTGTTCAATTAATTACCTTTCGTTTGTAGCATACATCGCATGCGCGCCTGGGAGGCATGATGTTGGTAGAGTAATCGGAAAGACGGAAACGAGGAAAAAAGAAAGATGGGGGGACTATCGGACTAAGAACCTGCAGCTCAATTGGCCTCCACTGCAATCAAGGGGAGAGGAGGGGCTTCTAGCTCTCGGAGCTTCTTGTTTCATTAGCGACTCCAGAGTTTTGGAACCTGTAAACTCCACCAGATACCAGATAAAATGTCAATTAAGTTAAACGAGATCGAAAACAAGAGTTGATCGGTAAATGCTACTCTGGTTTACCTTAATTCCGGCGTCATAGTTGCATTCGAGGCTGTGCTGGTTAAAACGAGATGATGTGACCTTGTCAAGTCATCTAGAGTTTCATCTCCGTCTCCGATTAGTCACCTTCGCTTACTCCGTCGAGTGTCTACTCATTGGTCGATCTAGAGACAGATCCATGCAGATGTCGCAGATCTTACTAGGTTAGTCTTGACGGTCCTCCGATGTCCGATGACTAAGTAGATCTACACCGGTCTTTACAGGGGATCTAACCCCATGGCGGTGATTATCAGATCTACCGCGCAGAGCCCATTGGCAACCACGTTTCTCACATGAAGCCCCTCATTCTTGTTTGTCACTCCCAATCCTTGCCATGAGACTTAAGCATAGTTTCCCATTAACCAAGTCACCGGGATACCTGTAGAAATATAAATCATATAAATGCCCCACGTAAAATGCAATGTAAAATGAGAAGAGAGACTCACTCGTCATAGCTCACTGGTTCTTGAGCTCCCCATCTTTTTTTTATACTCTTGAGCAGATCTTCTTGGCTGAGGTCTTGGCTTGCTTACCATGTCTAATAACTTACTCGACCCAAAAGCCTTGCTGGATCCTCGTCAAAGATCCCTCAGCGAAGCAGGCACGGTCTCTACCGTTGGAGACAACACAACCGCCGTTCCAAGCATCAACACACAGACCCCCGAAGAAAAAACCATTTCTTTTCCTCCCAACACATCTCCCTTCTGCCACTCCCCCGCCGATCTGAACAAGCTGCATGACCCCAAATCTCTGGATGTGCTGCGCAGTTTCGGCGGTTTAGCTGGTCTTGCCACCAGTCTCAATGTGGATGTCACCACCGGTCTCAGCGTGGACGAACTTCAAACAGCCACTGCTTCAGACCGCGTGCGCATCTATGGCAAGAACCAACTCCCCGCCAAGAAACCAAAATCTATTTGGAGATTGGCTTGGATTACGTTCCAGGAAGCTGTTCTTGTGCTTTTGACGGTGGCTGGTACCATCTCTCTCGCACTCGGTCTTTACGAGACTTTTGGAACGACGCATGCGCCTGATGATCCTACGCCTGTTGATTGGGTTGAAGGTGTCGCTATTCTTTCTGCTGTCGCTATTGTCGTTGTTGTTGCTTCGCATAATGATTGGCAGAAGGAAAAGGCGTTTGTTAAGCTTAACACTAAGAAGGATGATCGTGAGGTCAAGGTTCTTCGGTCTGGCAAGTCAATGCTCATCAACGTCGCTGATGTTGTCGTCGGCGATGTCATGTACCTTGAACCAGGTGATTTGATCCCTGTTGACGGTATCTTCATTGACGGTCACAACGTCAAGTGTGATGAGTCTACGGCCACTGGCGAGTCTGACGCTTTGAAGAAGACACCTGGTGCCAAGGCTCTTACACCTGATCCTGCCCGCACCAAGGAAGCTGATCCTTTCATCATCTCTGGATCGCGTGTTCTTGAGGGTATGGGAACTTTCATGTGTACTTCTGTCGGCGTGAACAGCTCCTTTGGCAAGATCATGATGTCTGTTCGCACGGACATTGAGTCTACGCCTCTTCAGAAGAAGCTCGAAGGTTTGGCTGTCGCTATAGCCAAGCTTGGTGGTGGTGCTTCTGTTCTCATGTTTTTCATTCTTCTCTTCCGCTTCTGTGCGAATCTTCCTGGTGATGATAGACCAGCTGAGGAGAAGGCTTCTACTTTTGTTGATCTTTTGGTCGTCGCTATTGCCATCATCGCTGTCGCTGTGCCAGAGGGTCTTCCTCTTGCTGTTACCCTCGCGCTTGCTTTTGCTACGACAAGGCTTCTGAAGGAGAACAATCTTGTCCGTGTGCTGAGGGCTTGTGAGACTATGGGTAATGCTACCTGTATTTGCTCTGACAAGACAGGAACTTTGGTAAGTCTCACGAATACTCGGTATTATCCTCACTAACAGCTTAGACCACCAATAAAATGACAGTCACCGCCGGTCGCTTCGGTTCCTCCACCTTCACATCCGATATTCCCACCTGGGCATCTAGCCTCCCCGCCGATACCAAGAAACTCATCACCCAATCCGTCGCCGTTAACTCAACCGCCTTCGAAGGCGAAGAAGATGGCGTCGCGACCTTCATCGGCTCCAAGACCGAAACCGCCCTGCTCCAACTAGCCAAGGACCATCTCGGGATGCAATCCCTTGCTGAGACACGATCGAATGAACAAATCGCTGTTATTGAGCCTTTTGACTCGGCGAGGAAGTACATGACTGCTGTTATCAAGGTTCCTACAGGTTACAGACTTCTCATCAAGGGTGCCTCCGAGATTGTTCTCGGATACTGCCAATCTCAATTCAATCCTTCCAACGGCGCCATTGATTCTCTGGATCGCAAGGCTGCTGAGGATGCTATCGAGGCTTTCGCCAAGAAGTCCCTCCGCACCATCGGCATGGCCTACAAGGACTATCCCGAACTTCCCGACCTCGAGAACCTCGCCGATCTCACACTCCTCGGCATCGTGGGTATTCAAGACCCCGTCCGTCCAGGCGTTCCCCAAGCTGTCCAGAACGCCCGTCGCGCAGGTGTAGTTACTCGCATGGTCACTGGCGACAACATCATAACCGCCCGCGCCATCGCCACCGAATGCGGTATCTTCACCGACGGAATCGTAATGGAAGGTCCCGAATTCCGCAAACTGTCCGAAGAAGAACTCGATCGCGTTATTCCTCGCCTGCAAGTCCTCGCCCGCTCATCCCCAGACGACAAGCGCATCCTCGTCACGCGTCTCAAAGTCCTTGGTGAGACCGTCGCTGTTACCGGTGATGGAACCAACGATGCGCCTGCGCTCAAGGCAGCGGATATTGGTTTCTCGATGGGAATTTCAGGAACGGAAGTTGCCAAGGAAGCTAGTGAAATCATCCTTATGGATGATAACTTTGCTTCTATCATCACGGCGCTGAAGTGGGGACGGGCTGTGAATGATGCTGTGCAGAAGTTTTTGCAGTTTCAGATTACGGTTAACATTACGGCTGTTATACTGTCTTTTGTTACGTCCATGTACAATCCTGACTATGAGCCTGTTCTCAAGGCTGTTCAATTGCTTTGGGTAAGTCACGATGTTCTCGGATGATGATGATGTGTGCTAACATTTGAAGATCAATCTGATCATGGATACCATGGCTGCTCTTGCTCTGGCCACCGATCCTCCTACCGATTCCATCCTCGACCGTCCTCCCCAACCCAAGTCCGCGCCACTCATTACCATGAACGTAGGTACATCATCACCCGTCTATCGCAACAAGCATTAACAACTTCAGATGTGGAAAATGATCATCGGCCAATCCATCTTCCAACTTGTCGTCGTGCTCGTCCTGTACTTCGCCGGCGGTCCCATCCTCGGCTACGACACATCCATCGAAGCCGAAAAGCTGCAACTCGACACCATCATCTTCAACATGTTCGTCTGGATGCAGATCTTCAACGAACTCAACTGCCGCCGTCTCGACAACAAGTTCAACGTATTTGTAGGCATCCACCGCAACATCTTCTTCATCGTCATCAACTGCATCATGATCGGTCTCCAAGTCGCCATCGTCTTTGTTGGAAACCGAGTTTTCGACATTGACCCTGATGGTCTGGATGGTGTGCAGTGGGCTATTTCCATTGTCATTGCTGCGTTTAGTTTGCCTTGGGGTGTGCTTGTTAGACTGTTTCCTGATGAGTGGTTTGCGCAGTGTGTTTATTTTGTTGCGCCGCCTTTTGTGGCTGTTTATAATTGGATGGCCAAGGGGTGGAATAAGTTTGTTGGTTTGTTTAGGAAGTCAAAGAAGGCGGATAGTGAGGATGGTAGTTCGATCGGAGGCAAGGAGAAGTCGTCTACTTCTGGTCCTATGATCGTTGAGCCCTAGGCCTGTGATGGAAAATCGGTAACGGGTATGGAATGGTATGGAGTAAAAGCGAGGTTGGGAGCGACAGTACAATCACCGATTTGTTTTAGTATTTATGAGCAGTCTAGATAGAAATAAAAATAGCTCGAGAAATCACTTCATCACCTGAAACTCCTAGATTTATCAATGGCAGTGTCCATTCCCATCTATTTTTACCCCGTATTAACAGTAATCTCAACTGTGCCTATTTGTTGCGTTGTATCAACTGCGACGCCCACACATATCATTATCCTTCCAAACAACTGTTCCCAATCACAGGCATGCCATCAATGACCGAAAACGAGATTTCTTCTTCAACGCCGGTTGTTGTCTCACAGCAGACAAAACAGCCAAGAGACTCGACACAACAGCGATGTCAAATTGTGACGTCGATGTTGAAGGAAGTAGTAGAACACCGGAGCTGTAATATCCAGGTAGTTCGTTCTCAAAGCCATTATGATGATAAATAGCCATTATCGACTCGTCGTCCTCGCCAGAACGCTGCTTTTCTAGATCGACTAGCTCGTATCGTAGAGGTCCTTTCTCTGTTGGGTGGACCTGCCACTCGTATTGGTTGTTGGATATGTTGGTACCGTTGAAGTGGTCTCCTGAGAGTAGGAGGTGTGGGTATCGGACGAGTTGTTGTCTATGGACTTTGCCGGGGAGCGGGTGGCTTATGTACCCGGAGCTATGGGTCGACGAAGCAATTTTATGTAGCTTGAAGGAGCAACCCTTCTCCCGTGATGTTGGCAGCGACCTAAAACTGTTAATAAATCTTCTCTTCAGTGCTGATGTAAAGTGAACTTACACCTCTGCTTCCACAGGATCACTACCCAGCGTTCTCTCCCTGATACACATTGATCCATCATCTCCAACATCCACCAAGAACCGCGCATTATCCTCTGGCCGTTCTCCATTGGGTTTGTGCATGGCAGTAAGCTCGACCTTGTAGTCCTCCGAGCCCATGGCATGTTTCGCCAGCGTATTTACGCATGCTTCTGACATAGCGTATACTGCAAAGTGTGAAGTTGTGTTGTCATGTTTTGAGATGTAAAGCACTTTCGATAAGTGTGATGGGACATGGGAGATGATGTTCTGCATGACGGCCATGGGAATGTAATAGAATGAGTGTAGGCTTGGTTGCCAGATGCAGTAGAATGGGTATACGTTTGGTCGGGTTAGATGAGGTATGCCCTACGAGGGCACAGCAGACTTATATATAGCTCCAACCCTCCCCCAACTTTCCTACGTCAACAAGCCAAGACATGTCGACGTTTTCCTCAAAGTCGGCGTACCTAGAAAGAGCTTAAACTACACGCCAAGTCCATGCTTGACAAGGATAAACTCCACATATCAGCACCTTGCATCGTTTGTTAATTCGGCGAAGCGCAAAGAGTTTAGTAATGTGGGCCAATCATGAAGTCCGAAGATGAGCACCAGGATCTGATCCGGGAATGAAGCAAGATGTCCGACTCGGGGCCGATTACAACTGATTGGTTGTGTTGGGGACATAGCCCCGGGAATAACAATTACAATTACATACAACCACAAAGCAAAGTCATGTTACTGGCTTATTTCAGTTGATTAAATGGTGAATGACTGCTTAATCGGATCGATTTCGTAATTCTACGATGGCTTGGTGCAGTTTGGTTTGTCATGGGTTGAATTGACTGCGCTATGTCCGATCGGAGAAGCCACCATGAGACATGTCCGAGTGAAGGTCCGAGTGGAGACCACGACTCCGATCCCGATTTTAGCATGCATGGTGACAGCACAAGGTCTTACTTATTAAAGCAAACCAAAAATGGGACAACCAGGATTATCGGCATTTTTTTCTGTCATTAAGAATTAAGAATTTTAAGAATAGAATACATAAGAACAGTCATCATTGCTGAGCCTGCACACCCCGTCTCAAGTACCCCTGCACCTCATGCAAAGGCATGTATCCAAACATGTCCACAAACTTCTTCATACAAGCACTCCGTCTTCCAATATGACCCGGCTTAGAACTGATTCCAGTTTTAGCGTTCTGGTGATCCAATTTGTCCTTACCAAGTACTAGTAGTGGTCCTTCACACGTCAGCATGCTCGCAACAAAGTTGAGCGCAATATCCTCGCAGTTGAAGCTATCGTCAACAAGCTTGCGCACATCTGTCATGATATCATCCTCAGAGTGATAATACTCCAGGTAAGAAATATGCGTGAACGCAAGACCGGTGAGAATCATGCTGTAACTATCCTGCCCCTTGCAGTTGAAGTTATACATCGGCGTCTCAGTGACTTCATTCATCGTCCAGCATCGTCCAAAAGCGCCTGTGAGACGATGCATACCCGCACGACGCCACTCTTGGAAAGCATATTCCAAGTCCCCGGTGGTGTTGTAGTTCCAGTCATCATCAGAGAGGAGGATGCCTTGTGTTCTGTAGAGGGGATCGGGGAGGAACTTCTGGTTCAAATTGTTCTTGTTGGAACGGCGGTAGCGCACGAGTACGCCGTGCTCGCTCATGTAGTCTGGAGGAGGTGTCTTGTCGATCTCGTTCCAGACGACGACGATTTCGTAGAGGGAGGGGACTTTGTTTTCGGTGAGGTGGAGGAGGGTTTTATTGAGTTGGGCGGAGCGCTTGTAGGTTTGGATGGCGATGCTGCATCACATCAGTCAGTGCATCTTCTTTGATGGCAGAGTAGGGGATGTAACTTACGTGAACTGATCCTCGATGAGATCACTGGTCTTGTTGACGACATCATTCCAGATGGTCATGTTGGCAGCCTCGTCGCGCTTGCCACAAACTTTCTCCTCGGACCAAGTAGAAAGATTGCGAACCTCCGCAAACTGGGGCGGGATGACTACCTCTTCCTTCTTCAGCTCATCGTAGTTAACGCCGTAGATGGAAGCGAGTGTCATGCAGACAATGAAGCTGATGATGGAGATGACGAGGACCAAGTACTTCTTCTTGGAGCTGCGAGGTGCGTAGACTGGGGATGGAAGGGCCTCGAAGTAGGTTTCTGTGGCGAGGGGCTTGAGCTCATCTTGGCTGCTGCAGCGAGATATGAAGCTTGAGTTGTCTTCGCTTGGGGATCGGGACATTGTGAAGGAGTGTGGGCAGTACAAGACTGGGGAGAAGTGCGAGTGAGAGATTGAGCAGGCCTGAGTGGGAGAGATAGTGGGAGAGAAGAGGAAGATTAAATGAAGGTCATCGAGTCAGGGCTTACGACGCATCTGATCAAAATCAACACTGGCAGAGGGAATGGGAATCATAGGGGAAGAAATTAGCTGTCTCTACCCACCAGCACTGTCAATGCACTTCCCGTCTTTCTTTCAACATTAAGCAATCAATCAGCTACTACCACTCCTGTGCTACCAACTGTTTCCACGAAAGGATACCAAGACCCATCTCTTTCTTCTTCTTGGCCATGTCCGAAATGCTCCTTTCCACCGCAGGGCGGGACTCTCGCAACTCCATCTCATTTAATTCATAGCTTGATTATTGCACTTAGTAAAACAGTAAACCTCAGCTCTGTAGTTGCAATCCATCTAACGATAATAGTCTACAGACCTCCGCAGTGGGCTCACTATTCGGGACACTGTGCATTTAGTAGGGGGTCATTACTGTCATTTACAGCTGGTAGTTGTGAAAATTGTTTTAGTGCCTCAGCCACACTTCGTCTAGAACAAAAACGTAGGGCTTCCGACTGACAGGTGGGCTAAAATGACATTCGAGACTATTGTTTGTTGATGAACCGTGCAATACCCTTTACGGCGTTAGCTGACCGTTCTGCCCCACTACTAAGATGTCAAGCGTTGGTGCATGTCTTGGCTGTCGGCAATCGTTGGATGTCTCAGATATGAGCAAACAACGTCAATCTCAAACGTCAAACAACGACGTAATTACCAACAGCCGTGACAACCTCGTATTTTTTTCTGTGCATTTAACAAACAAGCAACGGGAACAATTCCCTGATTTAAAGTCCCCAAATTACCATCAATCAACTTCAGCCAAGCCACAGTGCGTTAACCAATTGACTGATGACAGTGGCAGTTTCACTAAAAGCGCCCACTAACTGAAGTGACAGAACAGCTGCGGGGGGTCGGCTGACACTATTGAAACACTGACTCGTCTTTGCAGTCTCAAGCTGTAATGGAGACTGACACATTAATTCTTTGGCTTCTTTTTACGTAGCTCTCTCAGCTGGCTTCATTCTCCTGAGCTGATGAATGATCCGCATTCATATAGAACCTCACAGGGGCAGGACCACTCTGTGCGACGACTTCCTTTCAATAGCCTTTCAGCTTCCGTGCAAACAACATCATCTTTTCATTGGCGGGGCGGCAATCCCGAACTGACAAACGCCTCTCGTTGCCATACGACCCCTGGATTGAGTTGAGTTTTCGCTGAACTGTAAAGTTATCTGGTGACCAGCGCTCCATCAGACAACCTTCTCAAGTTCTCCTCTTCCACCTTTCGTCATACATTCTTTTGCACTCGACGCTATTCCCGATGACGGCCTACGCACAGCTTCCTCTGCTCTCCAAAGGACCTGCGCAGCCTGAGAAACCGTCTTCTCTCAAGGTTGGCTTGTATATGGTGTATGTACTCCAAGTGCGCTGCAAGACTGTATACTGACCAGTGGCTTTAGCGCATGGATTGTGTCTTCTAACATTACCATTCTCTTTAATAAATGGCTGCTTGACACAGCTGGCTTCAGTACGTTTGCGACACCACTTATGACCTACCACGCTAACAATTCTCAGAATATCGTGCGGCCCCCAGATACTCCAATACTGAGACCACATGCTGACAACCCCTTCACAGCTATCCTGCTAGTAACATGGCATCTCATCTTCGCAACCGTCGTAACCCAAATCCTCGCCCATACAACATCCTACCTCGACAGCCGCCATGACCTCCCCAACAACTGGGACTTTTTCCTCACCACCGTCCTCCCCATCGGCATTGTATCATCCGGCTCCCTCGTCGCATCCAACTTTGTATACCTATACCTCTCCGTCGCAGTCATCCAAATGCTCAAAGCCGCATCGCCCGTCTCCGTGCTGCTGGTCTCATGGCTCTTCGGCGTGGTCAATCCCACACTGGACAAGATCCTTAATATCCTCGTCATCGCTGTTGGCGTCGCGGTGGCTAGTGCGGGAACCGTGCAGTTCTCGGCTATTGGGTTCTTCTTTCAGATGGGTGGTCTTGCGTTTGAGGCTGTTAGAGTTGTCATGACGCAGGTTATGCTTAATGGTGAGGGGTTGAAGATGGATGCTATGGTTGGTCTTTACTACTATGCTCCTGTTGTCGCTGTATTGAACCTCCTTGTCGCGTTCGTCATTGAGGTTCCTCACTTTGACATGGAGGACTTCAACCGAGTTGGGTTTCCGATGCTGTTTCTGAACGCTGCTGTTGCGTTTACGCTGAACTTCACCAGCATGGTCCTCGTAAGTATATCCCACCACACCACCTGATTGATACTGACTTCCCCAGATTGGCAAAACATCAGGTCTTGTTATGTCTCTATCAGGCATCTTCAAGAACATTCTTCTGGTCATCTGCTCCGTCCTAATCTGGCACGTTACTATCACACCAATCCAGCTTTTCGGGTACAGTGTCACGCTTTGCGCACTCGTCTACTACTCCCTTGGTCGGGACAAGTTGAGAGAGGGCTACGAGGCTTCTTTGAACTGGGTAACTGGTGTGGCCACCAACAATGGGGTCTCTATCAGAACTCGCAAGGGCGTTTGGATCGCCTTGGGGTCTGTTGCATTCTGCGTGACGTGTATTACGCTTGCTATTGGGTACCACACTGGGGTGTTGAGGTCCATACGAGAAATGCTGTGGTAATGGCTCATTGGACTTGGGGGTTGAGGCGTTTTAAAAATATTTAATGTGAATAGACTGTTTACTTGAACCGGACTTTTGTGCGTCTACGGAATGCAGAAATGAAGTGAAACCGAGAGTTGCTACAACTCCAAATCGGACAAGTCAATCCAGGATCGTCACCTCGGTCCCTTCCGCTGGTTCGGAATTCACCCGCTCGTGGACGGAACCAGTGACAGGCATTACTCATGGAGCGGAATGACAAATCATCTCATGATTGGCTAAAACATTCCCGATCTGGACAGGTGGGTCATCATCAAGTCCGACTCCGATTTTGGCGCCAAAGCAAACTTCTTGATGCAGGGTAGAATAAATCGGATTTTCTTTATAACACCGACAGAAAAGGAACAGTATTAAAGTCATGTTGTCCCATGTAAATAGCTATCATCTATCATTTAGTAGGCGTTCAATTGAAACAGTCATTGTAATCATCCTTCACTTGCAACATCGCCTTTATAAATCCATTCAGTCACAACTATGGCCATCACATCTACCATGCAATCGCTGTTCGCCAAGATTAACGGACCCAGGGAAATTCAGCTCACGATAAAGTCACACTTCCCCGTGTCTTGCCCACCCATTTCATAGCTAACAATCCAGAAGGCCCGATTGTGATTATGTCTTCCTAACAGGCTACGGACCAGAAGCTCAAGGACAATATCTCCGGGGAAAAGTCATCCTATTCGTCCCCGAAAAGCAACATGTACAAACCGTACAGCTCAAGTTCACAAGCCGAATGTGGCTAGGGTACGTCACAAGCCTCCATCACCCTTGAACAAAGCCTGATGTTCCTTCAGAGACCACACAGCGCCCACGGAACAAGCCACAAAATGGCAACAGAAAGAACAAACTATCACCACCTGGTCTCCCTTCCAAATCGCCAACCAAACCGGAAAGTCGGTACCAAATGGTAAACGATACGACTTATTATTCAACGTCTTCGTCCGAGGAGATCAAGACGAAACCTTCAAGGGCTGCAACCGGTGCAGCATAACCTACCTCCTTGAAGCCTCAACTCAACCTCAAGACGTGCGCTCTTTCGCACCAATTCGCATAATCCGCACGCCAGCATTCTCATCATACGAACTCATGGATCCTTCATCCGTACACGGGAAATGGTCTACGAAAGCAGAGTACAACGTTTCGGTGCGACATCGCGCTATTGCGCTGGGTGGACTTATTCCCATCGATGCTCAAATTCACGCGTCAAGTAGAATTGTTAAAGCAAGGTTCTATCTGCGGGAAGTCCACACTGTTGATGACGTGTACGAAGGACAACGTGTTGTGACGGAGTGGCCGTTGGATGTGAAGAAGGAACTTGAGTTGCAGTCTTGGCAGCAGTGTCTGCATTTGCCAGTGGCTGTGAGGAGCTGTTCGCCTGATGTTAAGATGCATGGCGTTGGGATCAGCCATACTTTGCATTTCGAAGTTACACTTGTCACAGATGGTGTCACGACAGAGGTACGTTATCTTTATTCTTGTTAAGGAAATGGCTGCTGACGTTGTCTAGGAGGAGATCTCGATGCCAATCTATTTGTTCATCTCACCGGAGCTGCCTGTGAATGGTTGGGGCGTCTTTGTACACAACAAAGACATAACATCAAAGGAGGTGAAGGACTCATTAGCAGAAGGAATCCGGGTTCCGCCAAGATATTGCGTTGTTGAGCTCAGTTTAGAGGGGTATGGACTACCTGTTGGTACACCACCTCCAGCATATAGCGAGTGTTGATAAGGGAGAAAAGAGTTAAGCATGTTAAAATAGATAAAAGCGAGCGCGTTACAGATGTGCCATTTTATTATTAAGTAATGTAATAGATCAAGTCATTATGTTTTGAGGATAGTCACTTTGAGGCGTGATGTATTGATCCCAAAGAACCTGCTCAAGTTAGCACAAGTCATTGAACAAGTTGTGGTTTGACTTACCCAGTCGATTGCATCAGGTCTGAACCAATCAACATTATTCGCCCAATCCTCAAACCGAAGCTCAACGTCTTCCGGTAGAACCGTCGGTTCAGGCTCGCGCTTCTTCAAATAAGACCTATCAAACATTAGCCATTAAACAAAAACCATTACCAGGAGTACTTACCGTAGACATCTCAAAACCCGATAAACGTTCGAACAAGCAGGACTTTTCATCTTCAGCGCCTCCATCCTTGTAACAGCAGCATCAATAGCACTGATATGTCCCGTCAAATCCGAACTCTCAGGCATATCCAACATACACGACGTCAATGCCACAGCACCGTGAAGCGAATTACAACTTATAGCGCCCTTGACAAGCCAGCGATAACATTTGAGACGAGGAAGTTCAAAGAACTGGTGATGAATGTCGAGAAGTGCTAGGCCGGACTTTATACACTTGTCGCGTGATTCAGCGCGGAAGTGTGTCGACTTTGAACTGTGGAAGGGTCGGTGGAGGAGGAGATAGAGTTGGTGTGCGTAGGTTTGTAGTGTGCACCAGTGGACGTAACCCTCTGTGTTGAGAATGCTACGGGACCCATTTATGAGGTAGACTATGTCCCACTCTTGTTGTTCTTGGGACACGGCGGTGTCATATTGAAGAAGGAGTTGTTCGTTGAACTTTTCGGGACTGGAGATGTGCGAGCAGATTTGAGTGGAGAGCTGAAAGAGACGGACTTGGAATTTGATAAGGGTCATGTCGGTGAACTTGGATTGTGTTGGAGGTGATTCTGTGATCCCATGGTCGTGGATTTCGCTGTCGTTTACCCAGGCGGGCATGGCTGCTGTCATCTTCAATAGGTACGTCAAGTCTATATCTCGGAAACAGAGCGCTTGATCAGTGTGAATGATCAGAATACCAGCCCAACATCGTCTGTGTCGTTCGCGTTCGATATAATTCGCTATTGGTTGACCAGTATGACATCGTAAAGCAGTGGCGATGTTCAGAGCACTTCCGAGAAGCGCCCAAGTATACTCCGGACCCTCGTTGTGGGAAATAGTGTATACGAGAATAAGCAGAGCTTCAAGTGTATCCAGATCGTGACGAATCAGGAATTGATCTTGGGAAAGCGACATCATAGCAGCATTTCGAAACTTCTGCGACAGCGCTAGCAAGTCTCGAGGAACGCTTGGATCTTGCCAGAGAAGGTTCAAGCCGGCATCGTCTGTCTTGAGGGTCTCGAGGGTGAGGGACATGATCGCGAACAACAGTGCAAGCCAGGATAGACTCGTCTTCTCTGGTGCCTGGGTGAATGCTAGAAACTGTTTTTGGAAGGTTGGACCGTGGATGATGTGGAAGATAGACGATAGTGTGCCAAAGTATCGAACGACCAGGTACTCCGTCACTGAAGGAGGAGGAAGCATTGCCAACAGGTCTTCAATCGGTACATTCGGTCCAAGCGATAACGTAACAGTCGGTCGCTGCGCATCAGTCGCATTCCCAACAGGTCTCCTCTCCACATCAGGTCTTCTGAGAATACAATCCCATCGCTCCTGAATCGGCTCTGGCGTGCCACTCGTCTCCGAAGCTTGCACGGGTATTGGCTCAGAAACAATATTATCCAACCTCGGCTCTGCAACAATAGTCGAAGTCGAAGGCCTAGTCCGTCTCCGGCACCTCGGTCCAGTAAAGTTGGACCCATATGCGCAAGAGTCCTGCCATCCGCGCTTGAGACACGTGTTGCAGGGGAGTTGTCTGTCGCATTTGAGTTTGGAGTGGCGGCATGGGTCGCAGTTGAGAGGTTTTCTGGGGCGGCGTTTGGGAGTGGTATGACTTGCGCCGCTTGTGCTGCTAGGGCTGAGATGCTCCATGGAGAAAATGTCGTTGATTGAGATGATGGTGAAGTTGAGTTCTTGTCGGGTGAGATATCGGAGTCGGAATCGGAATTGTGATCGGAGTTTGGTGGCGGTGTGATTATGTCATGCTCGTATGTCGTCCAATTGGCTACCTAGTCCCCCCAAGCAATCGGAGATAAGGATCGGACATATTTGAACAGGTGAACTTCTTCATGACATTGGAGACCAGGAAAGAGACCCAAAGGAATGTACGTTGGAGAGCCTCAGGGTATCAGACGAGTTGTCTCCCTAAAGCATATCAGACGAAATAGTTCAGTCACTTTATGAGAGGGTAGACTAGCCTTTAGGTTACTTTATTTTGGTAGTCTACCTAGGCTACAGAACATTTCTCCCGTTGCCCCCCTGCTTCCTAAGCTCGAAGCTCACGTGAGCGCCACCATGCCGACTGATCAAAGGCGTGAGTTACCTGTCCATCATTTCAGGAACATCAGATTGGGCTGTTGGGAGGAGCACTGGTCCCCGTACCAGCTTCACTCGGCAGAGTCGTAGAAACGCGTATAGGCATCATGGCGGTCATGTTCTCAATGCATGCCATCTCGTAATGATGCGCAAGAGCATCGCGATCCACATTCTGGGGAATCGTTGCAATTCGTCCGTGATACTTCAGTATTACATGGTACCTGACAACAGCCCGTCGCACCGGATTAGGTTGAGGCAAGCTCGGAATCACAGTATCCAGTTCCCGTTCAGTAACAAAAAGAGGAAAACCGTTTGAGCGGTGACGCTGATCAAGTCCAAAGGCGATACCGTTCCAGTTCTCATCATCTCGAAAAGATAAACGCAACTCGTCGACAAGGTCGCGAAATGTCAGGAAAGGGGTTTCGGGGTCTTGGTATAGTCCAGCAAAGAGTTTTAAGTTTGTTGTCGCGAAGAGATAGAGATGGAGATTCCATCCGCGGTTGCGCATGCGGGGGGTTATCGATGGGTCGTCAGACATGATGTTGTTGGTCTTGGTGGACTGTGGCTCTCGTCAGGGTGTTGAGAAGAGAAGGTTGACCACCAGTCGCCTAAGAGACGAAAAGATCTGCTCATCTTGTGCAAGTTTAGAAAATTATTGGATGCTTCTTTATTTTTACAACCTAAGCCTTGGAGGGCGATTCTTCTGGCACTGGCACGCACCTGGCACTGTAATAAGTGATCTTATCGATACGACAAGATGGGCTGATAAGATAAGTAATAGTCGGCAGGTGGAGCCACGTCATTGGTTGCCATCAAAACTGGTAAGTCAGCAACATAGTACCCTGCACTCATCATCGATGGACCAACTCCCTCAACAGTTCGCAAGATAAGTGGAGGTTTTAACATCAAGTGTTGGCAAAGCTTCAAATGTGGTTTATCGTAGAATATGTCGTGTCCTTGAGGCAGGAAGTGGAGCCCGATGGAAGAACTGCTTTTAAAACATTTTGTAGTTTAAGTTTCTCCAGCTTGTCATTAACAAAAAAAACCTCGGGGCTGAATATACGCACAATATTCCACGATGCGAGGGCGAACCCATTTCTCCACGCATACCTCGACAATCCTGTCTCAGGAGAACTTGAATAAAAATATCAAGACGCTCATCAAGTTTCCAGAATATAAAACCAACAGGTGACTGGGAACGAATGCAGATCCGAAAGCTGTCGGTCTCGGGTGATCGCAATAGCGCGACGGCACTAAAATGCCGTGGTGAACGGCCCACATCAAGAATCCGTCTCCCGAATACGTCACCGCTAGATCGAACTCCCCAAAATGGAACCTCTTTCCTGAATTAAGACTGATCAAGACACTTCACCAACATCTTCTACGGCTACCAGTATACACAACTTCTTAACAATGACTGACCGTTACGTCGCTGTTCACAAAGCCGCCAGCGGTCCTGGTGATGCTCGACCTACAGCAGATCAAATCATCAAGGATGAGAATCTTGAGGGAAAGCTCAAGGATCATGTCGTTCTCATCACAGGTTGTTCGGCGGGCATTGGTGTCGATACTGCCAAGGCTATGTATCTCACTGGAGCTACTCTGTATCTAACTGCCCGCAACATCGAGAAGGCGAAGAAAGCTCTGGGCGATCTAGTCGAGAGCGATCGCGTTCATCTTCTTGAGCTTGACCTGGAGTCCCTCGAGAGCGTTCGATCATGCGCTAAGAAGTTCTTATCCGAAAGCCAGAAACTGAATATTCTCATTTGCAACGCGGGTGTGATGTGCACGCCCGAGGGACGTACCAAGGATGGCTTAGAAACTCAATTTGGAACAAACCATCTCTCTCACTTCTTGTTGTTCAACCTTCTCCTACCGGCGCTGCGAAAGGGCGCAACTCCCGACCGAGCAGCGCGAGTTGTCATCCTTTCCTCCCTCGCTCACCGTTTTGGCCAAGTCAACTTCGACAACGTCAACCTAGAAAACTGCTACGATCCCAACAAAGCCTACGCCCAAAGCAAAACCGCGAATCTCTGGACCGCAAACGAGATCGAGCGCCGCTACAGCTCTGAAGGCATTCATGCTTGGAGTGTCCAGCCTGGCGCTGTGTTCACCGACTTGGGAAGACATATGTCAGAGGAGGCGAAGAGTAAGATCGGCGGAGATCCATATCTTCAGAAGGTCTGGAAGTACTCACCCCAGGGAGCCGCGACAACTGTTTGGGGTGCTACGGCGGAGGCACTGGAGGGCATGGGAGGCAAGTATCTTGAGGATTGTCAGATTATTGGGAAGTGGGATCCTGAAAGTTCCATGTATGAGCCTGGGTATGCGGAGTGGGCTTATGATGAGGATAAAGCGAAGAAGCTTTGGGAGAGGTCCGTGGAATGGGTAGGACTCTAGACACAAGGGACTGGTTCATTGGATACTAGGAAACAAATAAATGATCGAACTGTGCTTCCTTGCATGTGTGAGAATGGGAACATCTGCTCTGTACTCTGTAGATAGGTGTTCAGGCTATTATACAATAAAGATCACACTTGCCCTATTGGCTAGACATCCCTCGTGCTACCTATCGAGTCTTGATTGGCTTGGAAAGAGATGCTGCAGTTAAAGTGCAAGACTAAACAAAAATAACAGGCATCAAAGGATTGTGCGGGCAGCGTGAGATTTTGTCAAAGTCCAGACCGGACTGTCTTAGAACCAGCTGGTAACTTTAAGCCCTATACTCCGAATAGGGAATCAACTGCCGCATTCCAAAAGACTAGCCAGCGCTATTGCCTCCTCTCCCTCGATAGATCATCGCAAGATAAGTATTAACTGAGGGTTAGCCTTTTGCACACGTAATGCCTCGTCCACGTCGCAGATGCAACTACCTGCGAAGTTGACCTAGAAAGGTATGAGCTATAATTACTATGCGGGAAATGATCGGGTTCTTACGGCCCAGCCAATTCAACAAACGATCGTGACAACCACAGTGATCTCAGTCAAGCCGGGGAAGCCCCAGGAGTAGTTAGACTCGCGGCACAGACCGCTAGTGGCAAGCTGAGCTTTACAGTATAGGACTGGCGTAACCCATTCGAGACATATCTCTGTTATTATTTCTTAAAAGAGCTACAGACAGCAAGATAAACCTTAAGGTATAGACAGAAAAGAAAGATCTACAGTAACTGAGGCTGGCTGGACCCCTCGATTTCCTCAGTGGGGATTGGCCAGAAAGGTTTCTAGGATTTAGACTAGTGGTCGGTAGCTTGGAAACCCATGTACAGGCCAGTCTGACTGCAAGCTGTATGATTGAGGGCTAGCCTTGGAAGACTTTCGGCTGGAAGGGTAGGTTAACATCAGGTTCCAACGGCTCGTCTGATGATTCGATATTTTCCGAGCAAGCCCTGAAAATGGACCCGCCTCGAACTTTCGCGGGCTACGAATGATACCCGATTGGCTGGCACTAAACATCCTGGACTTCTCAATCCGTATCTGTATATTGTGCGGCATCAATCCTCCCCAGAGTCAAAGAGTGTGGCATACCTAATCGCCGCTCCAGTGCATATACTAAGCACGTAGAAGAGAACCTTGGCTCAGAAGAAAGCTCTCTTCTCGAATAGCCCCTCAAACCCTATGCACATCTGTAGAGTTTAATCTTCTTTGCTAGTACCATCTGGTTTGGTAACCGAAGACCGTGCCAGCCATTCATAAGAACTCAGCTGAGCGAGTGCATTGCGCCTAGATCCTTGCGGGAATATATTGATGTGATAGGTGCATAGGAGTTCCCATCACATTCGTAACTGAGTGGTTTGTATTCCAGCTGCTCTAGACCAGTCGCCACGTTCTCATCACACTCTCCCTGCTGAGACATCGAATGCACTAGCCTGTTGCATAACCCAGCAAGCCATAGACACTGCGCTGTACCTCAACGGGATGTGTTGACTGGTCATGCATCTCGAATACTCTACTCTCGAGCAGTAGACTATTGAATGGACTCATTGCAGCTGTGCTCAGGCCGAAACTATCCGTTTCGCAGTTAGGAAGTATCATACACGCTCATACGCCCAGTATACGAGGGCTGAGAATACGATGCGGATTGCAACCTTGGATATCGAACCTTTCCCCTCACTGAAGCCGAAAGGAAGGTGGTGAGTGCTATTGCCGATGAAGTTTGTTATGGCACTCCTCCGTCTAGTCGAAGGCTAACAACTATAAGAAGTCGGTATCTTCAGCATAGAATGTCTCCTTACTCTCACTTCATCACTCTCAATAACAATAACTTTACAATCTTGACTTCAATTTTACTCTTCAGCTTCTAACGTCCAATTCTACCATGGCTGCTTCAGGAACGGATAACCAAAACAAGACCCTTGCCGAGGAATGGCGCAAGGTGGTCATCGAATGGGCTGGAGGCAACGCTGGCAAACGCGTTGTCTTCCCCTGTATCGATGGCACCCCTGCGCCCATTGCTGGCATGGGCGTTCCAGAAGCTTACACCAACAATGCTGTCTATGAGGTTGCCGATGCATTGATGTATGAAGACAACCGATACTACTCTTCCTCCAAAGAAGCTGGCTACTTCGACCAGGAGAAGAGTTTCTTCGAGGCTGTCGTGATTGTGAGTCAAGATGGAGCTCGTCTATGCACAACATTCTAATTGATCATCTATAGACTGGAGACACTACCCCCGCTGCGAGAGCGGCCTTGGACGATGCCCTCAAGAGGCAGTCTGAAGCTACTGCCCGGTTCACAGCCATCAAGAAGGACGCCCAGAAGGAGTGGAAGGAGTCCCAGGAGTTTGATCCTTCTGATTACGGAAGCTGGATCGTGAACAACCGACCCGATGTTGCTAATGCTGAGAACGACGTTGACGGCGCCGCCGCGACGGTTCATGCTTGCCAGTCCAGAATCAACGGCCCGGCTGCCAATGAACTTGCGACCATCAACGGACGATTCCAGAGACTCTTCAAGAATGAGTCCCTGCCTGGGTACGTCTGAAGCCTCATCTCTCTCTTCAGAAAGTCTGTGATGAATAAAAACAGCTGACCCGATGGTTCTTGCACAGATACTCCTTCAGGACTGCGGGCCCTGGAAAGCTCAAGCTCGCCGAGTACGCTTCCAAGGTGGCTGCTGGCCAGAATCCGGCTGAGCCTTCTGAGCCAGCAGGAACCATTAACATGCCCGCCTACTCCTACCCAGCAGATTACAGCGATACTGTTGATCGCCTCTTCAAACAGGCTGTTGAGAATGGCGCAGCTCAGAAGCATGGCAGTATCTCTGCCAGTGCCCAGAACGACTCCCGGGACTCAGGCAATCGTAGCAGCGCCTCGGGAGGTGGCGCCGACTTTTGCTGGCTACGTGTTCAGAACACGACATCGGAAAAATGGAGCAACAGCAGTGTTACCTCATCTTCTGAGAATATCACACTCAGCTACGAGATCAAGGGTCTTGAGGTCGTCCCCATTGCACCTGGAAAATGGTACGTGAACGCATTGACAAGTTCAAAATAACGGACTGACTTGAAGTAGGGACGTTCCTAACTACCGCAACAAATACAAGAAGGCCAACACCAGCGGTGCGCCTGACGCCCCACAGAAGGTGGTCAAGCCTTCATCCATGCTCCTTGTTTCTGGCCTTAAGTACAAGGTACAGTTCGGTGCCGAAACCAGATCGACCTTCGACAAGGAGTACAACAGTGCCAAGAAGAACGGAGGCAGTATTTCCATCTTTGGCATCACCATTGCTTTTGGGTCTCCTGCTGAAGAGAACGAGCATCAAGAGAGTCACACCAGCAGCTACAATCCTAGCAATGGAGAACTCGTGATCGAGGAGAAGCCTCACCTTGGTTCACCTCGCCTTCTCGCCATGATCGGAGACAAGTTTGGCGATGCTTAGTCGCTTTTTCCTGTCGGATTTGGCTCTCTTGTAGTGATGATTATCTATACATAGCCAGGGTGGTATCACTTTGAGAGTAGAGGTGCTGGAATGTTCGGGGGCGGTTCGCAGATCCTTACAGTCCTTACCTAGATAGTTGAGATTATTGAATATGTCTTGAATCTGACTGGGATGTCTGTATACACGTGATACGATAATGCAAGCCACAAATAGCGATGTGTCTATATAACCCTCGATCCATCCTCTCATTCTCTTTTTCACCTTTGCCATCCTTCCTTCTTATCTATGCTATCTGAACATCGTCCTTCTCACAGCCCGCAAAACAGCCATACCTTTGAACCACATCCCTATCAAGATGTCCAACTGTATCCCTCCTACAGATACCCCTCAGATTACTGCCCGTCTCTCCGACATGTCGCTATTTGACGTAGAGAAATCATCAAAGAGGTCCTTTGGGCCCCTCTTCAAAGCTTATGCATTGGCCCTACGTCCCAAGATTACAGCATCTTTCGATCTGTCGGATGACAACTCAGCATTCTTCGCATCGACTTCAATGCAGAGAGGAGTGCCTCTCAAGATGCACGACGCTTATGTCAACGGGCGCGTTTTCACTCTTGCCAACACAATGCAGAGTGATAACAGTCCTGTGTTCAGGGAAGAGGGTCGATCGTATGTTGAGTATCTAGAGAGGTAAGAATCGAAAGGCCATTTGTTGCATGGTCCCATACTCACTCTATCCCTTAGCTACCTTGATCACGTACAAGATGTAAGCCATGTTCCCATGAGGTATTATTTTCTGAATATCATTTACTAACATGAAAAAGTCTACTAGAACGGATGAGGAGAAGCTCAGAGTTGCACAGGAAAAGTATCATGCCGTGAAACGAGAAGCATCGCTGCAGCTTGAACTGGCTCAATACAAATGGAAGGATGCTCTTGAAAAAGACCCAAAGATGACTTTTGATCTCTGGATAGAGAAGTACGGCTATGACTATAAGGACGCCTGCGACGAAAGAAGTAACGCCAAAACCAATCTACGAAGGGCTGAGCATGCGGGTTCGCATGATGTCCTGAGACAGAAAGAATTAATGGACTCCGCTTTGAACTCAAAGCTAGAAGTTCCTGGGTATGACTACCGCCTTTGTTCCTTTTGACTTCGATTGAACATTGAGGTTGACATCATATGACCATTTGCTGATTGTGCAATAGAAGCAACATGCCTTGCGCAATGGGTGATGTTGGACGAACTACTACCATCAATGGTGGTGAGGCTCCCAAGGATGTGGTCTACAGGCCTCTCCACTTACTCCCAGGCTTCAAATTCAGTGGTGAGGATTGGGTCGACAGGGGACTCAAAGACCAAC
The DNA here is from genome assembly GCA_013184325.1 of Fusarium luffae. Lineage (NCBI taxonomy): Eukaryota > Fungi > Ascomycota > Sordariomycetes > Hypocreales > Nectriaceae > Fusarium > Fusarium luffae. The sequence goes on from JABCJV010000150.1 coordinate 62,239, forward strand.
ATGACCTAACCGAGCTTCCTATCGACCTTCTTGCAGGTTTTACTCGTACCTGGCAAGGTCTCGGATTTGACAAAGGAAAGGTGCCTGATAGGACGTTTGCAAAGTCTTCAAAGGAATATCAAGAGATCAAGGAAACCATCGCTGGATGGAAGCTAACACTGAAGTATACTGACATGCAAGCATTTGAGATAAACCGTGGTCTTTGGTAAGCCACTTTGCACAGCCGTCACCCCATCTTTGTCACGGAGACTAATTCTCATTCTGTGTCAGGAACATTGCAAGCTTTCGAACCATCCTCCCCGAACTCAGTCGATCTGCTCCTGATGATCTCCGAAAGAAGGTTTTCCAGACGACGCGCATCTTGATGGTTTATAACCCTGATCTCGTCCTCGAACTTCCGAAGGAAATCTTTTCTAAACTGTTCCCGGACAGAAAGAACGGGAAGCTCGATGACCGAAATGGAATGAGGCCTGATGTCTCGGCCTTGGACAGTTTGGCTGGTGAACTACTGTCAGAGCTTTTCCAGACCTTTCCATTCGTCAAGATGCCGAAGCGTGAGTGGGATGGAGAGAATGAACTTCACGTCAGGGGAGACTTTAACTACATGTATCCTATTGCGCTGGGAATTTTGGCCAGGAAGATTTGATTGTTCTTTAAATCGTCTATTTATTTCACCAATATACTGGTCTCTTTTTGTTATTAAACTCATCCAACCAATCACCATCATTCGTTTACCAATTGAAAGACGTTATGTTACAAATATGCCCGCTTCGGCGGAGCATAAGAACCACTCATTGAGGAGCTACCCAGTGCTCTGTTGTGTCGTGTCGTAGCAACTTCATGTTCGGTTTAGTTGATGACAAACTGAAGAAATTGTGCTCTTTACTACGTTTTCTGAGCGTTCGAAGTATGAGCCAGGGTATGTAGAGTGAGTGGGCTTATGATAAGGACAAGACGAGGAAGCTGTGGGAGAAGTCGGCGGAGTGGGTGGTATTATAAACACAAGAAGCTGTATGATGATATATATAACAACAGGCTACATATTTCCTGCTTCTAGCCAGACTTCTCTTGCGTTGATTTTACATATGTATTGGGTACTTACGCCTAGAAAAACTCACAAAAGAAAAGAATGGCCAGGCTTCTCTTCTTACGGGTCGATGAGTGAAGGCTCTACAGGTAGCCCACATAGTAGCGTATTTAGCAAAACCCGCTCTTGTCCAAGTTATCGTCGTAAGCTAGAATTAGTGAGATCAAGGCTTCCGCGCCTCACCATCAAGTTGGCCAGATCCTGGAATACCTTGAAAACAGGCTTATTGTAATCAGGATTGACATCTTCAGCTGATATATCTGATGCCATGCCGAGCAGAGCGTATAGCTTATCTCGTGGATCTGTGGCCTTGAAGTCTTGGGTAGACGGCAAAAGATACATAATCGGCATCGCTCCGGCTGCCCTAAAAGAATCAAGGTCCCTGAACCTTTGGTAGCCGCAGGAGTGTAGAAGTGGCACGAGGAAGTGATCCGTTGACTCTTCTTCGCAGATTGCTGAACAGATCTCTCGCATATAGGTCCAAGGGAATGTAGTGCTGCCGAGAAGGAAGACTAGTTCTCGAGCTGCAACGACCTCCTGCACTATCCATATGCGTCTCCACCAATCCTTCTGGAACAGCGTTCTCAACCCCCTCAACGCAGACGATTTGTAGAAGAGGATGCTGTCCGGGCTGCTTGTCAAGTGATTATTGTAGTCCAGGATCATACCCAGAGTGAGAACCACATCAGGTTCAGGATCTCCTAGCCAAACTATGACAGATGATGCCGCTGAGTAGACCTTTTGCATCATTCTGACCTGATGGTTCCGCTCGTTCGTATCGTTCTGGTTGATGCAGATAGCATCGATCCATAGCCTTCGGTGCTCCTTTGGATGTCTAAGTCGTAGCAATCCTGTGTGGAGGTTCCGGGCGATGCCCAGCCACTTTCCGTTAACCGCCATCTTTTCTACTCTCTCCGGATCACCCCATGCATATGATAAAGCGTCATATGTCGTTGCGACACTTTCGGTGCGATTGCAATCGAAGGTGTAGCCAGCCATGTTAAAGACCGTTGGGGGCCTATGATGTTTCAGCACGTGTATACTGTAGTTGTTGGGCTCACCTTACCTTTGCCCACTTGTATGGACGATACGCTGCTCACTGACATGTTTATGACCCCACTCCCAGACAGCCCCAGACCTGGGAGTAATGGAAGACAGCCTAACGCATTTTACGATGCCCTCAATCTGATCTTCGCCAGTTCCTGGCATCAGCGTCAGAATTCGAATGTGGTCATCGTGAATCAGAGGCTCATATATGTAACCCTCCATAGGTGATGATTGTATTTGATGTTGAAGAGATAAGTTGCTCGATTGGTGGAGTCTTGAGAAACGTCGCGGGCGCCCACCTTTTAATAAGATGGGGCAGAAACAAGGCTCTCCTGAGGCTGATAGGTGCATCTGATTGCCACGTCTGACATGCATAAAGGACGGTACATACGCGAGCAGTTTCCCCCACCAAAGAAGAGAGATAGTGATCATCAAGACCAACTACCTGATTTAGCTAGGTGTAATCCTTTCGTAACCCTGCACCCAATGAAATCTACTGGTTTTATGCAAGTCTGTCTGCCAAGGACATAAGGGAGGCGCAGTATTCGCTTTGACCCAATTCGACGGCCAAGAACATGCTATGTAAGGGGACGTTAGTTAATAAAATCCCGTCTCCTCGCTATATTCAACGTTCTACTTCCTGAACACTTAATGAACAACAATCAACATGCTATTCTCTCCGTATATGACACTTTTGGGACGTTCCCTGGCGGCAGCAAGCCCGACTCCCTCATCAAACAAGGAGCTCGCCGAACAGCATGGTGATGTAGTGTACAGCGTCTATCATCATTCAGCAACTCGGTCGAAACTATCGTTCGTCAAAAACTCTGGAATATGCGAAAAAACACTTGGAGTCAATCAATATTCGGGTTATCTATCTGTGGGAGGAGATGCGAATATGTGGTTCTGGTTCTTTGAGTCCAGAAATAATCCTCGCACAGCACCTCTCGTGAGCTGGTTTGGTGGCGGACCAGGCAACTCCGCACAATATGGCATGTTCACTCAACATGGTCCATGCGAGATTCTAAAAGATGGTGCTGAACCCATTCTACGAGAGCACAGCTTGAACAATCATGCCAACGTCCTTTACATCGATCAGCCAATTGGCTCTGGTTTCTCCTACGGCAATGACGCGAAGGTCAACTCGACCAAGGACTGCTCTCCTTACGTCTGGACCTTTCTCCAATTGTGGTTTGAAGCATTTACTGAGTACGAGAACCGAGAACTCTCGGTATACACTGAATCCTACGGCGGGCATACTGGTCCAGAAATTGTCAATTATATCCTCGATAAGAACTTGGAGATCAAAGCTGGAAAGGCCAGTGGCGATGTCATCAATGTCAAGGCATTGAGTGCTAGTAACGCTTGGTTCGATGCAAGGATACAAGAGAATGCCAACCTCGACTTCGCGCTTGATAACTCATACAGGCCTCTCATCAACGAGTCTTTATACAAAGAGCTTCTGGTAGAATACAACACGGAGGTCGTGCCAGGCTTAGATAAGTGTGATGAGACTGGAACTAGCAAGGACTGCTTTGCGGCGTATCGGAGCTATCTGGACGGTATTGAACAGCCGATCTGGACAACTGCCATGAACAAATACGACGACTGGATCATGGCTGATATTCAACCTGCCGGTGTTCGCCCACCCACTTATCATCAGAAGTATCTCGAAAGGGCGGATGTGCAAAAGGCAATTGGTGCCAGGGTAAACTACACTGAGAGTGGTGGCCAGTTTGGTATTCTCGAATCGGGCGATGGTAGGTCTATCCATATCCGTAGGGAGGCTTTGTGTTAACGATCGTATCAGATGCCAAATCGTTTCTCAGCGAACTCTCACGCATTGTTCGGGATGGTGTTCAAGTTCTTATATGGGCTGGCGACTCTGACTACGTTTGCAACTGGGTTGGGACAAAAAGAGTTGCAGATGCAGTGGACTGGCCGAGAAAAAAGGAGTTCGCTGACAAGAGCCTCCAACCTTACAGGGTGCAGAGTGTCCAGAAAGCTACCTTCAAGTCTGTGAACAATCTGCACTATGCACGAGTTTTTGATGCCGGTCATAACGTCTGGTGGTACCGTAAGTACAAAATCTGAGGAACCAGAGTTCCGTACTGACTTCAAGCAGAGCCTGAGGCATCATTGCAGATAATGACGCAGTTTCTGTCAGGAAAGGGTCTATCCTCTACATAGGTTCTGAAACGAAGATCAGTAACCAGAACATCTTCCCCAGTTCAACTGGAAGCTTGTTATGGAGATGGGAACAAGGACAGTATTTGTAATAGTGGCAAAGGGGGTTTTAATATTTAAGAAGAAAGCACACTTTCAGAAGGAATACACATTTGTATACAAAATATCTACAGTGAAGTAAGGCTTCTAACAGATATTATCTAGGAACCCGCTACTTATTTAGCCTTGCCATTCTGAAGGAGAAGGTTCTTGGTTCCTTCAGGAACGCCCTTAATGACATCCTTGAGTGCAATACTCTGAAGATATTCGCACATACCGGCCGCAGACTTTCCAAGACCAAGGAAATAAGCCGCGACACCAGCAACATGAGGTGTAGCCATAGATGTACCGGAGATAGACTTTGTAATGCCTCCAGGCCATGTGCTCAAGACAGCAACACCAGGAGCATAAAGGTCAACGACCTTGCCAAAGTTGGAAAAGGTAGCAACGGTATCGTCCTTTGTTGTCGCGCCAATGGTGCAGACGCTGGGCTCCCTAGCGGGTGAGTTGCTCGAGGCATCCAAGGGCCTGCCTTTCTCGTCACCGTTTCCGGCAGCCACAGCTGCGAAGAAGCCGGCTTCGACGAGAGCCTTGGCAGCATCGTCAATACCCTTGGAGGGGATCTCGCCGAAAGACATGCTGACGACAACGCCCTTGGGGCAGTCTCTCTTGGGAGCATCCTTCAGGACCAAGTCCATGCCAGCAATGATAGAGGATCTTTGGCTTGTTAGTTACGATATTAAAGCGAATTAGAATGGGATTACGTACGCAACTCCTTCTCCGGTAGAGTTGAAAAGCTTGATACCGTAAAGCTGAGTCTTCTTGGCAACGCCATATGTCTTTGATCCGATGGTACCAGCGCAGTGAGTGCCGTGGCCGTGGTCATCATACCAGATATCATCAACGTACGTGGCGATAAACTCGGCACGACCTTCGAAATCCTGGATTCTATTAGCTACGATCGCGAGAGGACACAGGGTTGTCATACGGGATGCTCTGTGTCGATACCAGTGTCAAGAACGTAGGCGCATGTGCCCTTGCCAGCTGATGAATCATATGAGTATCTTGTTGCCCCAGTAGTCTTGCTTGAAAGTCTTGCAAGACCCCATGGTGCCTGTTTCTGGGTAGCTGAGATTCTGGCTGTTGAGTCTTGCTCAATGTAGGCCACCTATACCTATCACATTAGTAACGATCCTAAAGATAATCTACATATACACGTACGTTAGGGTTGTTGCGCAAGTCCTCTACCTCACCGGCTGATAGACTGGCAGAAAATCCACCAAGAGTGTCAAAGACCATATCAGGCTCGGCAGCAACGGCTTTCACGGCTGAATCAACGTGCATTGTGGTATCCGATGCCGGCTTCATCATGACGATGTATTTTCCCTCGATACCACTATCATCGCGTGTGAACAGGGGTGCTCGCTTTTCGAGGCTAGCTGTGGCAGAGCCAGCCACAAGCAGACCAGTAGAAACAGTTGACAGACGCATGGCGGAAGATGAATTGAATCAAGAGAACGAGGTGAGGTGGGACACGAACAAAATGTTGCTAGATGTTCCTGCTTCTTATACTACCGATATACCGCATTGATGGGGATTTACAAAAGGTCTTTGGACTCCACTATCGTCTATCACGGGGCTCTGTTGGGAAGGTCAAACATCCTTGTCAAGCATTGAATGGATCAAAAGGTCCTCTTTCAGGGGTTTCTGGATCTAGCAGGGATCGGCTCGCTTCCTATTCTAGTATGTGGTCGTCCGATTACAAAAGTTCGTAGAGTTCTGTATGTATTGAGCAAGTGCTATGACCAATCTTTATTATTATAGTCCGACAAGTCCGATCGCTATCTAGTTAGTTCAGGCTTTAGGTTGAGTCGTCGTCAATAGGATCTTCTTTAAGCATATTTTTGGGTCGGGCCAACGGCTCCACTGGAGGAGTGAGGTGATTCCTCAAAAGGCCTAGCGTCGGTTTACAGTCACAGTTACCTCAAGATCTTGGACAATGAAGTGCTTGATTGAAGGAATACTGGCTCTCATGAGGAAGAGCAGTAACTAAGAGAAAGGAAACCACACCGATGCATCCCAATCAACATTCTCTTTCGCCGATTCAATTCGGTCATGGCACGTCCCAAACAACTTATCCCAAACACGAGTCTGCTTGCCATAATTATGGCTCTTCCTATATCCCTTACGGTGATGCAGGTCATGATCTTCAATAACAAGCTCAGCACCGACCAGCTGCAGTAGCCAGTTCAAGGTCGAAGGAGGCATGCCGTAAACTCTGAGTCCACTATGACCAAGGACTTCTGTGAAGGCAATGTACTGATGACAGACCCACCACTCGTAGAAGCCCAAGGGCATTCCAAGACAGTAGAATGTCGCCCAGGTAAAGAATGGTACGCCGACCATGTCGAAGAACTCCTGCTCATGATCGGCATATGCAGCGAGAAGAGTGTTGGGATGTTTCGTGAGATGATGAGTTCGGTGGTACTTCCACAGCGAATCAATATCGTGCATAGCTCGATGGTACACATAGAACCAAAAGTCGAGAATGATGCCGTATAGTCCGATTTGGAAGTACAGCCAAGCCCACCAAGACAAGTCGCTCATGGCAGACAAAGGAGACTGACTGGTGTCGTAGCTGATCCATGTAGCGAGAAGAATGCGGGACCCAGTAGTTTTCCACAGCGACGAAACCACTTTGTCAACCCCAACGTCAGGAACTCCATCACGCTCATGAGCATCTCCGTCAAGAAATCCATACTGATGCCCGACTTTGCGCGCAGCCTTGACTTGGCGAACAACAGTCCAGCTGAACATGGGGAAGTATAGAAGGAACACGGCGACAGGGTGCAGGGCGTCTTGATGTGCATAAGAAAGTAAAGCTTGGTGAAGTGCGATCGGGGCAAAGGCGTGTAAGAGAACCCAGACGTGACCTTGCCACTGGGCAAAATAAGGCATCTTGTCGGTTTTCTTGTGGACAGGGACGTCTTCGCCTGGACTGACTGGATACGCGTTCAAGGCATGAATGACGTGGTGGTTGACGCCCCATTCTGACTTGTTTCCAAGAGGCCAAGTGGATTTGATGGAGTCTTTTGGTTGCATGTTTGCTTTCACACACAAGAGTGTGTCTTTTGCGGTTGCAATTGATAAAAAGTAATGGCAAGTTAAGCTGAATATCTGTAAATCTTAATCCTGGCTGATACTTGTAATCCTGGATGATGGATCTGAGTTGTTATATAGAGATATAGGTTTCAATGATAATTCGTTGTAAAAGTAATGCCGAGGTAACTTCCACATGGGTGTGTGGAAAATGTCAAATGCGTGATGGCCTCACTAGTAGTCGCAAACTTAGCCGTTTCCACTCAGCTCCACACCGGATAACAGGTAGACATCACAGCAACAGCAGTATATGCCTTGACATGATAGACCACTGTTAAAGAGCGACAACTTGAAGGAATATACGTTGATTCTTTAATTTGATGGGATTTTACCATCCATCTGAGTCCTTACGCTCTCAATCAAGCCATGAAAAGTATTCTCGTGAGCAAGACCTCTTCGTAACCATGGCAGAGCTACTACCATGGCAGGTGTCTTGGTACAGCTGTTCCTTCAGTAAATGCATTGATTTTGAGGAGAAATCACTTCAAATTACACAGACACATGTCAGAAATATGGTCTCAATTGTGCGATTGGGTTATTTGTTGTATCGCAAACTTGACTTAAAGCAACTGCACGACGAATGTCAACAATTTCATGACGTAAATACACATGCCAAGCTGGCGGGTAGATCCTCGGACAAAGACAACTACCGGTAGAAAAGAAAGAAATGATCATTCACCAGGCGACTTCTCGAGGAGTGGTGTCTGTTGCTTTCTTCCCTCTTGCGCCGATCACACTCAACAAATAATTATCAAGTGCGCGATTCCTAGCTGAGACTAGCTTGCGAGTAAACTTTATGCATGCACGATCTGACAACAGCAACAGCATAAAATGACCCCGCACTCAACATTGACCAATTTGCCGTGCGGGATGTCTTCCGTTCCTCCTGCGAGAAGACCTGACCAACCAGTGACCATGCGTTTCGCGGTGGCGAATGCGGAATTTGGTGACACTGGAGTACTGTCGCTAAAACAATATGATTGGCTACCGAGCTTGTCGGCCAAACACCAAAGAGCATCAGGGTAAATTCTAGCTACGGCACAGTCACAAATCGCCAAAACACAAAGTTGACGGCACATGCAGATACCGCGGCTATAGAACGCAGAATCTCGGTACTGCGTTGATCATCTTAGTCGTTACCGATTTCAACCAAGTATTGCATGATGTCATAAGCATTTCTTTTCACTGGCTTTGTCGCCGGACTCTGCTGAATAATTTGGAAATTGGTTTGCGACAACCATGTGACTGTGAAACTCGGAACGGGCATTAACCACTGGATCGGATACTTTGCACCACTCAGTATTTATAAGAGTCTTTTGACTGAAGAATTGATGCAGGAGTGCCTCCATGACGGCCTCAAGGCGTCTGACGTTGGGTTACCCTATACAGCTGCAAATGCCACATTGCACCGATGCGATGCTGAAATTCAAATCGGGATAAATTGCTACACTATAGTTAGATCTTGAATTACACCACGTCTAAAGAGTAGCTATGCTACTGTTTTCGTTGACCGAGCTGAAAGGTGGAGAAGCGAGTTGCTATAGTCTTCCATAGATAAAACCACCAAGAAGCGTTAATTGTCTCTTCCCCATTTATTTTCCTTAACCGCGCATCTCCACTGATCCTAGTCTAATTCCCTAGCTACAAACTCCTCCCAAGTAGGAGTTACTCCTTTCTCTCGGAGCTTGTCTCTCAATCCATCCAGATCCTCCGTTCCACTCTTGAAAATGAGCTGCCTGTCAATGATTTCCCATTTAACCTTTTCTTCGCCAAAAATCGAGTCCAGCGCTGGGTTGAGCTTTGAATAATCCGGGATCTCATTTTTGTCTAAGAGATACATGTAGCCCATGCAGAAATCCATTTTGAAATGGTGTATATAAGACGGTGGATAGACTAGAGCCGTGTAGTCTTTATGGGTGGGACCTTTTGAGCCAACGGTGTAAGTTTGGCGCAGTAAGAGTGAGTGGACGGATGTAGGCAACAACTTATAGTCCAAAGTGTTGATCGGTCAGAGACAAGGTGAGAGCTAGACTGTTGTGTGGTTCGTGTCAGAATGGTTAATAGCTGTACAGTCTCGTTTTGTTTCGCTGATCAACTGGCAGACACCTGCGTCAGCGTCGAGGTTTCTCGCGATGAGGTGTTACAAAGAGGGGAAGCTAATAGCTGACTGGATGTTTATCGGGGACGTGCCACCCTGCGCGTCAGCAATAATGGAGGTGATTGAGGGGATAGGCATAAGCATTAGCCATTTGAGTGAGTTAAAGTGAACCAATGTTGATGGATAAACCGATGGATAAATTGTTCTTATCTATTACCGCCTATTGATCATACTAGACGGGTATCATAAAGCTCTTTTCCCATTAAACCTTTTTCATACAAATTCTTTACAGGTGAGACTTGGTCTTCTCCTCACGGCCCTTCAGATTGGGGTGAGCATCGCGGACAGGTCGAGTAACGACGTAGAAAGCGAAACCCTCAGACTTGGTAGAGAACTGGACCTTGGAGCCGACGTGGAAGAAGGCAAAGTCACCAGCGGTGAGGTGGTGAGTGATGCCAGTAGCCTCGTCCTGCAGTTTGTTAGTATGTTGTCAAGATGATTAGGGTGGTGAGAACTTACGAGAACATCGACTTGACCGCTCAGGACATACTTTGATTCCTCAAAGTTGTATTGCGCAGGACGAGCAGGACCAGCCTCAATCTTGTAGAATCCAGAGGTGATGTGAGCGGGGGAGTCGGTCTTTGTGCGGATGGTGTGGAAGTCGGCGGTGGTGGCGTTTTGGCCGTTGGGCAGAGGGATGTGCTCGAAGCCAGCGCCTTTGATGACGGTGAGAGGAACGGCGGACATTTTGACTGTAGTTGGTATTCTGGTTGTGTAAAGAATAGAATATGCAGAGAGAGTAAAAGTTAGTTAGAGATAAGAAGACGGTGGTTTATATAGCTGAGGAGATAGTTCGGCAAGTGCCCCGATGCTGGAGTGAGTTGTGGGGAAGGGAAGTTAAGATGGCACGGAAGTAGTCCCGGGCTCCACAACGGATCGGAGAACTGGTACGGTATCAGTAACTCTGTACCGCTGAAAAGTGCTACAACATGCCAATTGAATGAGAGTACCTTCCATTCTAACGTACCGCGAATTGCCGTACAGTAGACTGCTGTACTCATCTTTTGGATATACATTAATTGTCCAACATTTGCAGGTACATGTCCACCCCGGAATTTGCTTCTCCATATTCGGGGTTAGCGTAGCCGCGCGGGCTAGACCCGTCTTCCGTCCCCTCCGGCATTCCCCCACGTGATCGGATAACTGTCACTACTCCGGAGGGGCTGAGATACTTGCCTCCTCAACAATCTTATCACGAACGTGTTCACTCGTAATGACGCAATTGGATGGAAGCTTCATACCGCTCATTCAGTTCCATCGTACCTTCAGCCGGATTTCATTTGGAGTCTGCTATTTATGTGACGGTAAGGTTCTGATGCACCTCGATGAATAGTAACATGCTGGTACGAAAGTCACCCGCCGGTATCAAGTTCTGGGGACATCGATTCTGCGCAGCCGAACCCTTTCAGACTCGGTTCTAGAAGATCGTGGACCCTTTCTGCGAACCAGTCGGAGACATCTGTCAGACGCAATATGCAGGAACGCTAAGCGCTAGCTGTAATTGGTCGATCTTGGAAACAGGTAAGCTGTGATAGAGGGGACACGTTCTCACTCAACGCTCTAGACCAGGTATTGCGGTCAATTGCTAGTGCAAACTGCGGATTCAGCAACTGGTAAATCTCAGACTCTACAGTTGCATATTGTATTCATTCTGCATCGATCTAAGTCTTGAGTCTAGAATGTGTAGACACCGGCTTGGCCCTTATCATCAAAGGGCTCTTAATCCACAGCGCAAAAGACTTTTGATCCGCCCAATCCCGACACTCCTCCTCCAACTCGAGCTCAAACTTGAACAGTAAGACTGCCAGAATAAGTCTCATCTCATGCATCGCCATATTCTGCCCCAGACAGTTTCTGGGTCCAAACCCAAAAGGCTGGTGCGAATCAAGAGCATCTCCAGCATACTTCGTGTCCTTCTTTAGCCACCTTTCGGGAACGAATTTGTCGGCATCTTTGAAGTTGGACTCTGAGCGATAGGTGGACCAGTGGTGTACCGAGACACGGGTTTCGGATGGGATGTATTTGCCTAGGATCTGTTGGCCGGCTGGAGAGACGACACGGGGACTGCCGATAGGGACGGGTGGGTAGATGCGGAGAGCTTCTTTGAGACAGGCGTTAAGGTATTTGAGTTCGGTGACACGTTCGAATGTGATTTCTTCGGGATCGGTGAAGCTGCCTCGAAGTTCCTCGAGAAGGATGTCCATCTTGTCCGGGTTTGTGAGTAGATAATACAGGCAACCGCTCAGAAGCGTGGCTATGCAACAGATTAGTCTCGTGGTAATATGTCAACCAGAATTTCTGTAGCACTCACCCGTAGTCTCAGATCCAGCAAGCATGAACAACTCAGCGTTAGAGTGCATCTCCTTCACAGTAAGTCCTTTACCCTCCTTCGCTGCCAGAACAAGGTTCCAAACATCAGGCTGGTCAGAACCCCTTTCCAAACGTCGATCAACGCGCTCGGCTGAATGTTGGCAGTGCGTAACACGCTGTTGAGTGACCGACTTGGGCTCAAACCTGGTGAATAAAGCGTTGAGGATGGGGTAGTAGTTGATCATAGAGGCAATCGGCAGCATGGTAAGTGAGTCAAAAATTGACTTGACCCACGGACTGTACTCGTTCTTTGCGAGAAGGTTAAGGTTCTCACCGAAACATAGCTCGGCCATGACATCAAAGGTTGTGAAGTTGAGAAGTTGGCTCATCTCGACAGGCTTAGCTCCATCTTCACCAACTTCGGAGATTTTGTACATGAGAAGATCTGTGTACTTTCTGAAGAGCGGCTCTTGCTGTTTCAAAGCGCGCTCTGAGAATGCTGGTGAGAAGAGGCGACGCATCCTGGCATGGTTTGTGACGTCCTGAGTAAGCATACTTGGTACGCCTGTCGATAAGAATTAATCTCAACCCCGACATATGACGCCTGGCTTTCTTACCATTGACAGGCTGCACTGAGAACTCCTGAGCCTTCTCTGAATCCTTGCGACCATTGATGTCATTCCAAGCTTCAGCGGTAGCATAGCTCACATCTGTCGGACCAAATCGAACGACAGGTCCATACTTGTCATGGAGACTTTTCATCCACTTCACGTCTTCACCTTTCAGCGCTACCAACCAATAAGGAATTCTGGTTATGCCACATATTTTAGGACCAGGAATACTCGCGAGTGGATGAAGTGTGATATAGTAAATGCTCACACCAACTGTGTAAATGACGAAGCAGCCCGCCAGGAAAACTAAAGTTTCCAACATCGTGACAAGAAATGAACGAATGACTCGGGGAACTGGCAAGAGCAAGGAACGGGAGCATGGGCTTGTTTTTCCTTTTATCAGTGAGTTACAGAAGATAAGTAGGACAAGGGAATGCTGAGTATCTGTTGCACACAATTGGTTCGGACTTTTCGAGTATCCCGTAGGCGTCGGGGACCCTGCTATCGAACGACCAACAGCAGCATTCGTTTAGCGGACTTGGTTTGGATTGGTGGTACTGCAGGGGTTCTTGCAGACACTGTAACCTCAAAGTTCGTAACAACAGCTTTTACCCTTGCCGGGCCGCATTAGAGTTTGCAAGCAGCCCCCTGCTGATTTCGTTTAGATATGGCACCCAGGTACCGGTTTACGGCTGCTAGATATTCTTGCAAAGATTCCAAGGCATTCCCGCGGGAGACAGGGGCGTATTACGGGCTCCCTGTTCTTCGACTGCTGCGAGGGCTGCTGTGAAAGTGATTTGTCCCTGGCCTGCCCGGGCAAGATATTCTGGAATGATGTTTTGTCTCGCGGGGTTCTACAAAACATCATTCTCAAGACAATTGATCTAACTAAGTTTTATGAAAGTCACGCCTCTCAACGCGTACAGGTTAAATCAACACAACGAATAATAACACGGATATGAACAATCGATCTAAATAGACACCGCTGCATCAATTGCACCATCATCTCAGCTCGATAACCACTAATTTTCTTATCGCGTTTTACTCTACAGGTGGGGGTCCGTTTCCCCTAATTTAGTGGGACGAATCCTTCAAGGAGCGTAATCCCGTAAACTCTATTGGTATTTGACACATCAAACGGCCCGGAAGCCTCACCCGTCCGCAAGACTTGGCCAAGTACAGCCAAAGCGGCAAGGAACCCGGATGCTAGTGCAGACGAAGGAGCTAACATCGGCGAACATTCGTGCCTAACTCGTTTTCTTGGTTCATGGAATGGCAAAGTCAATTCTAGCCCTACCAAAGACATTATTAGAAACATACTTGGTATATAGCTGGTTAGCAGGAACAACCCAGAGAAAAGGAGATGAAGACAGATTCCTGCCGATAATCAGATCATATGATCATTGCAGGGGCCGCGTTAAGCGACAGTAATGTTTCTCCTGTTGGCTCCGTAAGTGAACCAGGATGAGGTTCGCTCCAGGTTATCACCCCTGCCGCCATGACTGCAACACTGGGAAAAGCAATAAGACGTAACAACGGCAATGTCATCAGTACCAGGGGCCACGGCAATTTGTGCAGTACTGGTGGAGAACGGCAGATGTTCTGAGTTGCATGTTATAAGATAAACAGTTCGCTGTCATGCAGCAGTTTTCGCATTTTGACATTTTCTCGTATTTCATTCCCGCGTACAGATACTCTATCTGCACTTCGAGCAGGCTCGCGGATATCCGTCTCTCAACATGGCAGAATCCATGACGGGAGAGCAAATCCAGGCTTTGGCCAATGCTCTGCCTCCACTAACCCCCAAAGATCTAGGTCCTGTTGTTCAAGGCTTCGCGCTAGCATTTGGCATCACTAGTGTCATAGTCGTGACGCTCCGCATCTATGTCCGCGCTGGTTTATCTGATGTCTCGCCACAGCTTCTTGGTCCAGAAGACTATCTATCTGTTTTATCAGCTGTACGTCCTCGACTACCCTTTACTTCTGACCACCACTGAATATGTAGCTTCTCTTAATACCCGCAATCGTCTTCTCTGTTCTCACAACACGCTACGGAGTCGGATCGCACGATGTTAATATCCCGAACCCGCTATACCTTATCCGAGCCACCGAATACCAAACGTACTGGGAAGTCCTGTACTTCATATCGTCGACGATAATAAAGTGCGCGATCGGCCTCACCTGTATACGTCTTGATTCCCGAAAGCGCGTCGTTTATCCGATATTTATTAACATGGCGGTCATGATCACGATAACGATCCTTGCATTGGTATACGTCTTTGCGAACTGCAGGCCTTTCGCGGCGACGTGGAATCCAGCATTGTACGTGTACAATCACAGGATGAGAAGCCCAAAGCTTCAACAGGCTGACAAGAACATAGAGGAACGTGCCAGAAGAAGATCAGTTTGCAAGTAGTCAGCTATATCGTTTCGGCTTTCCAAATGGCAACGGATTGGGCGTGCGCGATAATACCATGCTTCATCGTCGCTGGGCTGCAGATGTCGAGACGCAGAAAGATTTCTGTGATTGCTATTCTTGGTCTTGGTGTGTCAGCCAGCGTTGCTACCTGTGTCCGGATGCCGTACCTGAAGTACTACGATGTTGTCAAGTACCCAGACGAGATAGCTTGTATATGTCCCCCTTCATTGACGACCCGAAATACTGATAAGAGAATTAGATCATCTCGCCGTTATCAGTATTACATCCAACGTTGAATGCTGTCTAGGCATCATCGCATGCTCATTGCCTCCACTGCGGAAGCTGTTCCGATTTTATTACGGCTCTTCTCGCGATAACTATCAAATTACAGACGAGGTAAGTATCACACAAGCCCTTTCCTACTTCATTTCGATCCTTTCCTCTTGGTTGCCCCCATGGAAAAGTCTGACACCAATTCACAGAGCGCGACTCCCTTTGACGGCTCTAATCATGGTATCAGACTTAACCATATGACAGGCCGTAAAGAGGACTTCCGTAGTTCAGCACAACGCGGCCAAACGACTGTCACAGGAAATGACACGGACGAAGATAATTCGAGCGCTAGGAGGATCATTCGCAAGACGGAGGTTAGTGTCAGTTCGTCTGCGCGCCATGTCTAGTATAGATGGAGCAATTTAATACAAGGATTACGATATTTTAGAAGTTTGGGACAAGAGGGTTAAATTGGTTGTCAACAGTCCTGATTGATTTAAAGTCTTCTTCTTGCCTACCCTACGTTAGGCTAGCCAAGAAGCTAAACTCGATTGTGACTTATCGATATAGCTTTTCCGACTCTTATCAGTGACTTGTTTTGGCGAGCCGCCGTGCATAGCATGCTAATCACCCTTGTAGCCATCGTACAAGCCGCGGTTCATTCTTGGAAGCAAGCGCTTGGCCCATAGGCGCCCGTAAAATGACATGATAAAGTTCGCGTGATCAGCAGTGAAGTTACCCTGTTGCATTGAGTTGAAGGGGAACGTGCGATAGATCACCAGTCGCGGCAAATTGACCCAGGAATCGAACTGAGCGCTTTGTTCCTCAATGCGACTGGCCACCCACATTGATACGCGCAAGGCAGCAGGAGGTCGACCCTCTTTTTTGAACTTCGAATGTATGATCACCTTCAAATGCCGAATGACGAGTATGCAAGTGGGTCGATTTGGCGGTTATTACTTCTCTCGCAATGCCTGATAGCCCGCAGTCACTGTTACAAAAAGTTGACAGGGATCCTTGTTTTTGGCGCAGTCGTATTGCAAGACATCCTGAAACTGTATTCCAGTGACTACCCCCAACAAAGGCCCCGGTCAAGTTTTTTTTCTCCGAGTCGCTAGTAACGATGTAGAGCTCTTTCATAGAAGACAGAAGAGTTCATGTTATTCCATCCCCAGCGTGGGACTTTAAGGAAAAGCTATTATTTGGAATGATAAATCTGCGTATTTCTTTTACTTATCATTACAGAAACCTCTGGCGAGGTCCCAAGTATCTATCAGTACTACTCTATGTTATGAACGGTGTAATAAACGAGCGAACTGACCCTAGTGTGCATTATCTCGGATGCAGAAAATGAGGAAACGGCTGGTGATGATAGTGGAGCCGTTACCGCAACGCACAACCGCGCGGGTAAACAGACTTTAACTCTTGTGCGGGGCTTCACCTCACCACAGATACCGACCATGATACCATTTTTAACGTCTAAGCAAGACCAGGGGAGATCTTATACGTGTATATAAACAGCTTCGCCATTACCCATAAGGTGTATTATAATTTCCTAACTATTTTTAAGTTTTTCTAA
>JABCJV010000151.1:0-28834 GCA_013184325.1 Fusarium luffae
ACTGATACAATATAGTTATGTGGCCAATTGTGTAACTTTGCATACCTATCTACCATAGACCTGCCACTCTCCGAGTCCCGGCCGATTCTCCAATCACCCCTCCCCCGCCCCCGCCATACTATCTCAGCTTCGAATTTTGACCTTCAAAGGCGTTATCGCAGCTCTGTGACTCACAAAAATTCAACCATTCGCAACACAAAATCCCGTGCTGCCCGTAAGTGTCCATTCATACAGTGACTGCGACTCTAAATCGCCTATAATGGCTTCCAAAACACCAATCCTCCCCGAAGAGGGCAAGCGCAACATCCTCGTCACCTCCGCCCTTCCCTACGTCAACAACATCCCGCATCTGGGCAACATCATCGGCAGTGTTCTTTCTGCTGACGTGTTTGCTCGCTACTGCAAAGCTCGAGGTCACAACACTATCTACATCTGTGGTTCCGACGAGTACGGTACCGCTACCGAGACAAAGGCCCTTGAAGAGGGTCTTTCGCCCGCCGACCTTTGCGCTAAGTACCACGCCCTTCACAAGGGAGTCTACGACTGGTTCCGTATCGACTTTGACATCTTCGGCCGAACACCCACTCAACAACAGACACAAATTGTGCAGCAGATCTTCAAGGAGCTCTGGAAGAACGGCTATATTGAGGAGCGTGAAACTACTCAGCCCTTCTGTACACATGCTAACCACGGCAAATTCCTCGCGGACCGTTTCGTTGAGGGTGAGTGCAGCATCTGCCACGACCTTGGTGCTCGTGGCGATCAATGTGATGCTTGCGGTGGACTTCTCGATCCTTTTGAGCCTGAGCGTGAGCCCAGTGCTTCAGAAGACGATCATGTCGAGGCCAAGGCCACTGGTTTCTTGATCAACCCCCGTTGTAAGGTCGACGGCGCTACCCCTGAGAAGCGAAAGACCAAGCACCTTTTCCTCCGACTCGACGCTGTTAAGGATCTCCTCGTGCCCTGGTTCCACAAGAGTAGCAAGGAGGGAGACTGGAGCGCCAACTGTGTCTCTATCACCCAGTCATGGATCGATAAGGGTCTCCTCCCCCGTGGCATCACCCGAGATCTTAAGTGGGGAGTTCCTATTCCTCAGGACCTTGAGGGTTTGAGTAACGAGGAGTACGCCGAGAAGGTCTTTTACGTCTGGTTCGATGCTTGCATTGGATACGTTTCCATTACCAAGAACCTGGTGGACGGTGACAATTTGGACGGAACAAACTGGGAGAAGTGGTGGAAGAACCCAGAGAACGTCAAGCTCTATCAGTTCATGGGCAAGGACAACGTTCCGTAAGTGAGATCCAGCGCGAGCAGCTTTGGTGGGCCCAGGCAATGGGTTAAGACGTAACTGACACATCTCTCTAGATTCCACACCATCATCTTTCCTGCTTCCCAGCTCGGAACAGGAGAGAACTGGACTAAGGTTCACAAGATGTCGACAACCGAATATCTCAACTACGAAGGCGGCAAGTTCAGCAAGTCGCGCGGCGTCGGTGTTTTCGGTAACACTGCCAAGGAAACTGGCGTCGATCCCGACGTTTGGCGATACTATCTTCTGTCAAGACGACCCGAAACTGCCGACTCTGAATTCAAGTGGCAGGAGTTCATTGACTGCAACAACAACGACCTTCTCAAGAACCTTGGTAACTTGAATCAGCGAATCCTCAAGTTCGCACAGGCCAAGATGGATGGTATTGTGCCAGACTACACCAAGTATACAGACGAACGCCTAGAAGAGCACAAGAAGGAGGTCAACGAGGCCCTCAAGACCTTCATCGCCCAGTTCGATGCCATCAAACTTCGTGCTGGTCTTGCCTCTGTTATGCACATCTCCGCCCTTGGCAACAAGCTTTTGCAAGATAGCAAGCTGAACAACCAGCTTCTGGTCGACGAGCCCGACCGCTGCGCTGCTGTCATCGGTCTTGGTATTAACCACTTACAATTGCTGGCTAGCATTGTGTACCCATACATGCCTTCGACTTCTGAGGCCATCCTTGAGCAGATTGGCAGCCCTGGCCTTGTATCGATCCCCGAGACGTGGTCTGGCGATCTGATCAAGCCTGGCCAAAAGATTGGCGAGCCCAAGCTCCTCTTCACACAGATTCCTGCATCCAAGCTCGATGAATGGCGGGAGGCCTTCGGGGGTGAGGAGATCCGAAAACAAAAGGCGCTCGAGGCCGAAAAGGCCGCAGCTAAGAAGGCTGCCAAGGAGAAGAAGAAGCAGCAGAAACTCGCCCTTCGTCAAGCTGAGAAGGCCGGCGAGGCTGCAACTGAACAAAAGTCTACCGAGGAGAAGAAACCTGTCGAGGCTACTGCTGTTGATCTGCTTCCCGACAACAAGCCCTCTGAGACATAGGTATTCAAGCTCGGCCGAAGTTGGAGTCGATGTTGTTGTTGAAAAGGAAACCGGGTTATTGGGTTTGAATGATGCACGAGGCGTGAAACAAAAACGAGCAATGGCCTGTCTAGATTCTGTTACAGGACTGCTGGAATGTAGAGTAGATGCTCAATTCAACTTATGAGGAATGATTGAATGAGCCGAACGCTTCAGACGCTATTTCATTGTGCATTAAATGAACCACAGTTCATGTTTGCCATCGTTTTACGTTGTCAGTGACTGATAAATACTCGCACCTCTGACTTTCATGACTACACTATATCTTGTGCGCGTTCTTCGCGAGCTGACTTATAATTACTACACTTCTAGCTGTCATACCATGCAATCATATATGGAGAGGGAAAACGTAGTCATGCTAGGAGAAGGCCATGAAAGGTATCGAGTTGATGTTGCTCAATATGAGTTGCTCGCATCTTGCCTCACATCTGAATGTTAAGTCTGGTATTGGTATATATATGATCAACTATACCTTATGCCCACCGACTGATTGATGTCTGTAACAGCATGGTATAGGTGTCTGTTTGTGTTCGGAAACTCCTTTAGCCTGTTGAGAGGCACCTGGCCTGTTGAAAGGCTCAGCTTTCCTGTGCTAACCTGGTGCACATTGCACATTGTACAATAGTGCATAGAATCAGGTTGTCATGCAACCTTCAGTCCGCTTGCCTTTTTAGACGCGAACAATGAGGCTCTACCCCCGTATTATCTCGCCCTCGCAACTCGTGTAGTCTTTTCAATTGCAAGAGTAGCGACCCATAGCTAGTGGGCTTAACTGGACTTCTTACCCGCAGCACGCTCACGCTCACGCTTGGCGTAAATCTCAGAAGTAAAGGGATCTTCGTAACGCAGAGCAAGCTTGTAGACAATATGAACCCACATGGTGAGTAGGACACCGGCGGGTTTGCCATACCACATGGCGGTGGCAAGGAAGCTGCAGGTAGAGCCAGTGTACATGGGAGAACCGGTCACGTTGAAGGGAAAGCCAGTCACCATTTCGTCCATGAGAATACCAAAGTAGTCACCGAGGAAGGTACCAGTAATGCCAAGTCGCCAGGTTGAAGAGACGACCAGAACATTGCCGACAATGAAGAGCGCGGCAGCGGCAGCTTGTATGAAGTCGCTGACAAGGGCGGGGTGTGTGGGCTGTTCGGAGATGGCATTCTTGTAGATCAAATCGCGAACCATACCGAGAGAGAATATGGTGAAGGCGAGGGCGTAGCAGGCAGCTTTGGAGTTCCCACCAAAGAGCTTTGTGAGGAGCTTATTGTGGTATTCTTTCAGCCGTTCAGTATTAGTCGACAATAGCGTATCACACGTGTTTACGTTACGAGCTCTGCATACCTTGACGGGCGACGATGCTTGAGAAAAAAACAAGTCAGTAATGATAGGTTGTCACTTTGGGACTGAGTAACTCACTTCCAGAAGAGTGGGTTAAAGGCAATAGAGGCAGCTGAGACTGGAACGAACGAATAGGCCGGATTAGATTCGCCACTATTTACACAAAGGCAGAACCCAGGTCAACTTACTGTACAGACTTTGCTTGTCATAGTTGACATAGTCGATGAAATCTTGCGGACCAAGAGCCATGATGCCCATGATGATGGCTGAGAGCAATAGGTAATAGAATAAAGTGAGGTAAGTAGACGTGATGATCACTGATGTAACAGGTTCACGTATAAGTCACTGAGAACAGAGAGCTGGAAAGTGCAGACAACCAACTTTGTTTGTTGTTACAGGAAGATGGGGGAAATGGAAGAAGAAGAGGATTGAAAAGAGAAGCTGAAGAAAGAGAGAGCTTAGGGAGCTAGGATAGGTGCAGCAGGTGCTCTGCTGGCTTGTCCTGCTTGTCCTGTCACATGGAAGAGACTGGAAAGCGGAAGAGGAAAGGGCCGGGGGTTAGGTAACAGGTTACGGGTTAGGTACGGTACGGGACAGAGCAGCGTCATAATGGATAGCAGGTACTCGCTCTGTCTGTACTACTGGAAATTAGTGGAGAATGTTCGGATCGAGAGAGCTTCAGAGGAACATCAACCGAAGACAACCACCCGATCCCGGGGGCCAGGCTGCCAGGCTTTCATTCACTCACACACAGAACAACATCCTTGCAACCAATCAATCAAGGCAAACATTCTTTACCCAACTCAACCGCCCAAGCCGGGAGAGAAGCCTTATTAGCCAACAACTGGGTCAAACCATCAGAATTATTAAAATGCTTTAATATTCACCATACTTATGTATGTATCGATGCAGCAAAATCATACGCTCTTATCGCGGATATTCTAAACGCCATCCTTGGAACGCCCAAACAATCAACCCCGACGAATCAGTCATTATCATCCCATAACAGCAAGAGAACCCAGCGTTATTGGCGTCGGTTTCTCGTCTTCTTGCCTGTTGTCTGGACGTCCTCCTCTTCTTCGTCCTGCCCCTTCTTAAGATCTTCTGTTAAGCCCCATTCCTCCTTGTCGTACCAATCCTCGCCGTCCGACATGTCTCGGTTAGGCCCTGCGTGAGCTTCTGCTTTGGACCAGTGGAGCACATCTTTTCGTAGCTGCTCAGCTTTGAGAAGCCCCAAGAACAACTTCTTTGCTCCCCGGCAGACCTCTTCCTGCTTTTGCACATATAGAGCGAGTAGTCGCCGGACATCTTCTGCTTCTTGATCTGGCAAACCAATATCCCTATCTGGCCTTGCACCTGTAGGTGCAAGGAACAAAGGATGAATGAAATCGTCTTCTTCGGATACCAGGGGTGCGTCTGGTACTATTGTCTCAGGTAAATCGGTTTGTTGATGCGTATCGCCGGCTGTAGGCTGTGTAGAGGCGTCGGCCTCCCCAGCTCCGGGTTTGCCTTGCTTCTGTTCGTTCGAACTCTCGACGACACCGTTTGTTGTTTGATCATTGAGCTTTTGAGTAACATTGGCTGGTAAAGCTGGCGTCTGTTCGCCATTCTGAACATTCGAGTTCATGCCCACGTTATTTTCAGCATCCATTTTCACATCGTCGGTGGCATCTTCAAGATGAGAATCATCTGGGTCAGCCGTCCCCGCGTCTGTCATGGTTATATCAGCATCCTCCGCCGCGTCGTTATCCATGGGTTCTCCTTCCACGCCCAAGGTGGCATCTGGGGCAGTGTCTCCAACCCCAACCCCAACCCCATTTTGCTGTTGACTGATATCGCCATTGGTGATTGCAGGAAGCGCTGATACTGCTTGAGATAGAGCCAATAGATGGCGTGCTATATGGTTATCTGTGTAAAGCTCGACATCTGCCGGTCGGACCATCATCTCGCATGGGACCCAAGTGTAGTCGCCGCACAGGGCTGTCAGGAGATGCCTGACTTTCCACAACGAACGATTTTCTTTGCGCATAATGTCACAGCTTTGATCAACGAGTCGAGTAAGTGTTTTTGACGTGAAGGGTTTCGAGAGGGTTGGATGCGTCGGTAAGGCGGTCGATGCGGTAAGTGGTGCAAGGATATCTACTTTCATTAGCTGTGTCATTGACTTTCAAAGATATCGACATACTCTCTATTTGAATGTTGGCATATGGATTCAACTCTGCGGCCGAGGCCTCAGCTTCGTGTACGCGCTCCTCGTCCTCATCGTCGCTGTCTATTTCATATCCTTCCTCGTCGACTAAGGGAGGATTGCGACAAAGGATTGGTCGGCACACGCCGGCATATTCGACATACTGGCGAGGTCAGTAATAGGTAAAGAGGGTTTGTCTATGTGACGAACCTCTTTGTAAGAGCTCGGGCCATTATTCGGAACCAATTGCCCTTGACGGGCAAATCGTGCCTTCTTCTTGAGCTTATTTCCACGGTTGCTATAGCTCTCGATTTCGGAATCTGAGTCGGACTCTGTGGTTGGCACGGTCAGCTGGAGATTCTTCAGGCGCAAAAAAGCGCACAGAAGTTTGCGTACCATATGATTTCCTTTTAAAAGCCTTTTTCATGCCCGCTATTGTCTCAGCGAAGAGAACCTGCTGCGACGCCATGGCAAGCAGTTGTTGGATTGAAAAGTCGACTCGGTCGGTATTGAGGGTGAAGCGACGGGGAGGCGCCAGGCCGTCTGGGCGCGTCGAGAACGAGCGGATGGCGCTAAAAGACTCAAGGTGATCGCTGGAAGGGAGGAAAGCTTCAATTCGAAACAAAAACTCGTGTTGGTGCGGTACGCTTGATCAGAAGCAATTTTGATCGGTTGTGCTGGGACGACGAGGAGAAGCTGGAACAAGAAGCGAGGCTGCCCGCCTTCCCGTAGCCCATGACCACATTTCCGAGCGCGGTCTCTCCTGATTGGACAAAACACGGATGATAAAATGACCGGTGCCGGATAAAGCACTTTCTGACCACGATAGCAGATAAGATAAGGCATTGATAGATTAATACAGCTTTCAATTTATTGCTGGCAGTTCAATTGCAGTTGTATTACCACAATTCATACCTATCTACCTACGTACACGCACGTAACACATACAAATCGTACCAGAAAGGAAGAAGACCGGTATACCATAAGTCTTTTTACCTTATTTCGGACTATTTGCTATATAATGTTCTTATCTATTGAACATGTCCTCAAGCGCCTTTTGCACTTTGCTATCTATTTATCGTTTAGATAAACAACATACAACTGCACTGACTTGTCGCTAAGGGTGATGATGGATAATGAATGAACCGAGCGAGACCGGTTGTTTGAACGGCAAAAAAACAAACTCCGGTACAGGGAATCGAACCCTGGGCTCCGCGGTACTGATCTCTCAGATTATGAGAGCGCGAAATGTTAGCCACTACACCATACCGGATGGATTTTAGGCTATTTGATGCTTGGGGAACCTGTAATTTGCATCATTGTACTCCAGCTCGAGCTAGTATGCCGGAGGGCCGGTAGACCGGACTGCGATTGTTGAAGATTTCCAAGATATCGCTAGCCATACCGGATTGCCTGGCTAGTTGTCAAAAACTCTAGCCGAACTGCGCTCTATAAGGGGATGTCTTTGTGACTTGCATGCAAGGGACAGTACGTACCCTCAGTAGCTAGCATGCTTGATTTTAGACAACCCACGCAAGCTCTTCCTGAACCTGCACTGAAACCACGAAAACGATCGTTAAGAGAGCATCTTGGCATGAGGTCTGTACATCGTCACATTTCTAACACACAAGCAAGAAGTTCACAGTAAGAATGAAAGAAACTGTATCTTGCATACGAAAACTACAGTTTTGAGTTGGGCTTTTCATCATGCGAATTTGTCACAGCAACAACGCCGCCATCCTTCTCGAGATCCCCTGGTAGATTTCCTAGAGCTCGATCTCCAAACATAAGGTCGATCTCTTCAAGAGACAGACCCTTTGTCTCTCGGAAGGCGAAGATGAGAGTAGGGAGAGTAATGACAATGTTGAACGCTATTCCATATAAATTAGCTGAACCTGAAAGAGTTGCAGGCGTCTACTTACCAACGAATAGAAAGTAAAATTTCCAGCCCAATTCTTTGAGTGCCAAAGGACTAACTTGGTTCCAAAAGGTCGAGACGAGCCAGTTTCCGATGCCTGTGGCAAAAGCACATCCTTTACCTCGTATCTGATAAGGCATGATTTCGGCCATGTACGTCCAACTAACGGGACCGAAGGATAGTGAGAAGATGACAGTGACGCAGAATAAGAAAGCAACGCCAGCGATACTAAGGCCGTGGTGCTTGCCGTCGACATTTTGGCTGTTGACAACGCTCTCTAGGATGAGAGCGACGGTGATGGCGATGATACCATAAATAAGAGGCCTCTTTCGGCCAATTCTATCCGAGATCAAGGTGATGAAGACCAAGTCTGAGCAGTGTTATTAGTGTGTTGCTGTGCGAGATAAAGGGCTTGTGACTTACTCGCGAGGGGGCCAGTGCAGTTGTAAATTCCTGCCACGAGCAGACTCGTCTTACCAGTAATGCCTAGGCTCTCATACATGATGGTTTGGTAGTATCTTGTATCATGTCAGTGAGATTCGAAGCTTTCATCCGGGAGACTTTATGTTTATACTAAGAGAGGAGCTGAAAGAATCTGGGGAGGAGTTGCTTACCCGATTACATTAATTCCTACAGTCAATGTTAGCATGTCCTTGTCGAATAGATCTGTGATGAGTAATATCGTCTACCGGGAAACTTACCAGTAAATTGAGTGAATACCTGTACCAGAGTTCCAAGCATAAGTCGTTTTCGCCATTGTGGTACCTTGAACATAATCAGCCAGCCTGGTGCAGTGGCAGCCTTCTCAGCGTCTATAGTAAGCTTGATCTCATTGAACTCAGACTTGATCCAGTCTTCGTTTGAGCCGTCGAAGTGCAACTTCCGTAGTGTCCTCAACCCATCGTCCAATTGGTCGGTCGCGATGAGATGGCGAGGAGTTTCGGGAAGCCAAAGCATACCCAGGCATAACAGCGCGGAAGGAAATGCTTGGAATGCAAGAGGGAATCGCCATTGGAAGGATGAAGTATCAGGCATGTGATGGCTGCCGTATCCAACCCAAGTAGAGACAATGAAGCCGACCCCAATCATTTGTTGGGCGAGTCCAACGATGAGACCTCGGTTCTTAGGAGAGGCGCATTCGCTTTGATAGACTGGGACTTCAATGTTTGTCAGTCATGGGAGTTGATAGGACATCATAGAGAAACTCACCACTCATAGAGAGTAGACCAACGGCAAAGCCAGCAATGATCCGTCCGATTAGCATCATAGCAAGACTAAGTAATGTGTTAGTCAACAATAAGCGAGAGAGTTCAGTAACCTAAATGACACATACTGGTAAGAGGCAGCTTGGAGAACACCACCAATCGTGCAAATAAAGGCACCAATGCCAATAGTCTTCCTTCGACCAAATTTATCCATAATCACTCCACCAAACAAGGCTCCGAATACAGCACCCCCACTGAAGGTAGAGTTAATGGCCCCTATGATGGAAGAAGTGGATGTTGTGTCGAAGTAGTTTTGGAAGTGCTTCGAGGCGATGACATCTGTCATGACACCAGAGTCATAGCCGAATAGAAAGGAGCTGAATTCGAGCAATGCTTGTCAGTATCACTATTGAAGTTTTAGTGGCGATACGCACCCTATGGCTGCGAAGCAAGCCAGGCCAATGCTGTAGGCTTTCCCCATTGTAAGACCTTTCAACTGCCTCTTAGGGCTGTATGATATTTGTGTTTCGTTACGTCGAGTGAGGAGCTTCAAACTTGGGATCGAGGTGGATAAAGTACCCAGAAGTGATAGGCGGCGGCCCTCGAGTTTATTTGTACGATCTTCTTCCCCAGAGTCATTGCTCCATTCTCGATACCCCTGGAGATGGTTCTATGTTGATCACTGTAGCCTCCATGGTTCCACCTATCTAAATCTACTCACCCAGGGGGTCTAGGGAATGTCTCGATAGTCGTATCACTAGACAATGGAGTGCCTTTATCACCACGCAAGTGTTGGCTTCCATTAGGTTCGAAGTACTACACATGATCGTCGAGAATTTATATATGGGTCATCTTGGTGGCATATAGCAAGATGACATGACGGGAAGACGTAACACGGCATGCCAAGGCCGATCATGACAGTCATCGGCTTCTTAAACAAGGCTCCTTCGAGGCGATTCCGGGTCGGCACCGAGCGGTTGGAGAAATAAAACGCCAACTATAACTCGCCAGTGCCGGCTAAATGCCAAAAGTAGCGAGATCAGTAGAAGAAACCGCGTATAGCATTGTGAAGACTGAACCACAGTTGTGGTCTGAGTAGTCATCGGGGCATACCTTGTGCCGTCCAGGAACTCAGAGGCAGTACAGTAACCTGGCATATGCCCCTTGATCTGACCTTTTCAATTCGGCTAAATATGAATTCGCATGTTTAGAATAGGTAAGTGAAGTAAAGTAAAGGTACCTTTGATCGCTCTCGCTTTCACTTACAGCCGGGCCAATCACGTCTCTGATTGTAACTCTATAGGCCGACTTTCGGGTTACCCGAGCTCAGATCATCAATACCTAGGTACACTTCATGAAATTTGACTATGATGGTTAAGACAGAAGAAGACCGCAAGATGTTTTAGGTAGGAGCCCGAGTTGATACTTGTCATAGCTATACCAGTATATGCAGATGCTGCTCTTGAGATTGTGTGTCTGAGCTACATCGTGGCAATGCTACATCAAAATGACACACTGCAAGGATATACTGAATACCACCATAATCTTTTTATTTTATTTTTATATTCTAATCTGGAGCCAGGTCTGTACAAAATTGTTATCGGAGAGGCATAAATACTGAATCTGGGATGTAGAAGTTCTCATTGTCAGAGAATCAAGTGCTGCATTTGACACAGTTTATGGTACTTGGATTTACGACAATTTCATAACAGACTGCAGGTCTCAGACCATGACGGAACTTGACCAATCATATCGCATTGGAGCGTCTGAAAATTTCCTCTTTGGGCAACCCCCAATACCCCCAAATCGAGACCCTGAAGTTCCATGACAGTAGAGTCTCCATTAGTGGGGAGAGCATACGTGTCTCATGTGAGGCTAGGCACTTGACGGTTCAAAGGATTATTGTCGAGCTATGAATGAGGCTCTTAGACTAGATACGTTAGATAGAAGGAAGGCCTGAAGACAGGGCGCAACTTATCTAGTGCTGACCGTTGGCGCTGACATCCATGTCGCAACTCAGAAGTAGCTCCAGCTCCAATGGCTCTACCAAACATCAACGGATACCTGCCAATACCCGCAGCATCGGGCAATTAGATGCCGAGATCGACAGCTGACGATCTACTCGGGACAATTTTGGTAGCTACGTCTCGCTTTTGAGTCTTGATCTGATGAAGCACCACATGTGAAGAGCATTGTCTGGTTGTTCACATTGACAGTTCTATTCACTATCCTGTCTTCTCAAAGCATCACAGGGACTCAATATATACAGGGGCATCTCCTTCCAAGTCACGTCCGTTCTCCGCAACCTTGAAATCGCCCTTTAGTTGGTTAGTACCCTGAAGCTTACCGTCATCACCAACAACAAGTTCAGCAACAGTATTTCCCTCGCCATCCACCACTGTGGTTTTGGAGCCAGACCGAGTTTGATACAGAGCAACCTCAACATTGTTGGCAAAATCGTAGGCAGCACCAACCTCCTTGCGGCTACCGAGGACAAGAACCGTGTTCTCGCGGACGTACAGGGGCAGAGTACCAAAAGCGTGTTTCTCTCTAAACCAGCCAGGGCCTGACTTGACTTCGTTGGTAAAGTAACATGTCCACTTGCCCTTGGGTAGGTAGAACTCGACTTCGCCAGACTCTTCGTAGATAGGAGCTGTCAGGAGCTGAGATCCAACCATGAACTGGCGATCGAGGAACCACGAGGTAGGGTCGTCGGGGAACTCAAGGGCAACAGCCCGCAGCGACATGGGAATTCCATCTTCAATAGACTCTATCGCCTGAGAGAAGATGTACGGCATCAGACGAGTCTTGAGCGCCGTCCACTTGGCCAGAGTCTTCGAACAGCCTTCCTCAGTAGTATCGTCGTCGTCAACAATCCAGGGCACACGGTACGAGTTACTTCCGTGAAGACGACTGTGACTGCACAAGAGACCCATGGCGACCCACCGCTTGTAGATCCATGGTGGAGGGCTACCCTCAAAGCCACCGATATCACAACTCCAGAAGGTGAAACCACTCAAACCCATGGACAAACCGCCGCGGACGGACTCGGCGAGTGCTTCTGGTGTGGACTCACAGTCACCACCCCAGACAAGAGGGAATCTTTGTACTCCCGCGCAGGCAGCACGGGCGTAAAGAACGGCTTCGTCGTTACCATATCGTTTCTGAAGAGCTTCATAGACGAGTTTGTTGTATGCGAATGCATAGTAATTGTGCATTTTGTGAGGATCGACCGTGGGGTCGTGCCATTGAACATCAAGAGTAGGAATGCGCTCGCCAAAGTCGGTCTTGAGGGCATCAACACCCTTATCGAAGAGGCTGTTAAGGCACTCGACATACCAAGCACAAGCCTCAGGATTTGTCACGTCCAAAAGACCCATACCGGCCTGCCACAAGTCCCACTGCCAGATATCGCCGTTCTTACGCTTAAGAAGATAGCCCTTTTCAGCGGCATGCTTAAAGGCAACACCAGCTTGGCCGATGTAGGGGTTGATCCAGACGCAGACCTTTTTGCAGAGGCCTTTCTCTTTGAGACGCGAGATCTGACCCTTGGGATCAGGGAAACGTTCAGAGTCAAAGATGAAGTCTGTCCACCTGAAAGCCTTCATCCAAAAGCAGTCGTAGTGGAAGACGTCGACTGGCGAGCCACGAGCCTTCATGCCTTCGAGAAAAGAGTTGACGGTGGCTTCATCGTAGTTGGTGGTGAAGCTGGTAGTCAACCAAAGACCAAAACTCCAGCTAGGAACCTTGTTGGCCTTTCCAGTGAGGACAGTGTACTTTTTGAGGACGTCTTTGGGCCCGTCGCCGTAGATGATGTACATCTTAAGACGTTGGCCCTCGATAGTTGTCTGCACACGGCAACATCGCTCGCTACCAATCTCGAGGTCGACTTTGCCAGGGTAATCGATGAAAACACCGTATCCGCGGTTGCTCATCCAGAAAGAAACGTTCTTGTAGGCCTGATCACTCGAGGTACCACCGTCTGCGTTCCAAAGAACAACATTTTGGCCAACCTTATTCCAGGCACCGAATCGTTCACCCAGTCCATGGACAGACTCGCCAACAGACAAAGTTGTTTGCATAAACATATAGTGCTTGAAATTGTCCATGTTCCCGGTCTGGATTTGCGATG
The DNA here is from genome assembly GCA_013184325.1 of Fusarium luffae. Taxonomy (NCBI): domain Eukaryota; kingdom Fungi; phylum Ascomycota; class Sordariomycetes; order Hypocreales; family Nectriaceae; genus Fusarium; species Fusarium luffae. Next base: position 13,177 of record JABCJV010000151.1, read on the forward strand.
TAGGAGCAGGGGAGTAGGCAAAGCCAGTACTGCGGTTGCCGAGATTCGTCAGGTGCTTCTTGCCATCAGAGCTGTGGAACTTGATGTCGAAGTTGTGCTGATCGGGGTGAATGGTAGCAGACAAGCATCCAGACTGGAGTGTGGTTCCCTTGTCAGTCTTTAGAATCTTCCCCTCGACCTTTGGTTGGCCAGCAGGAAAGAGATCAAAGTTGGGACCTGTCCGTTGAGCACCAGCCCAGTGTGTGCTCTCAATCGAAATGATGCCGTCCATCTCAGCCTTGATGTCGAGAGTAAGAATAGGTTGGTTGAGGCCATCTCCACGAGTTCGAATGTGCTTTGTCGGACATAGCAAGCTCAATGCCTGTTGGTCTTGGTTGGGGGTGATTTCGTAGACATCTTCGGCATATTCAGTTCGGAAGTCTTGGGCAGGTAGCCACATGCCATCGCGAAGGTGCATCTTTGGTGTTGATGTAAGCCAATTCTATGGCCTAGACTATCTGCGTTGTAGATATAAGAAAGAAGAAAAGCTCAAGGAAGTAGTAGGTAGGGGTCTTTGAATGGGAGATTCTAATTTCTCTGTCTGTCCTTGTCAGTTCATATTGCGGGAATCCTACGATAACATTCATCCGTCAATTACTGGGTCCATCCCGTGTTTTCCCCTCCTTGACCCCACCATCTTGTCATGATAGTAGGTGACGACAATACACATGATGTTGAGATGAGACGAGACGGGATGAGACTGACTAGGAGGTACCTATCAAGGGTCCCCTGCGGGATTGATCGACTGGTGGATAAATCGGCGGGCACTAGAAGCACCCCCGGCTAAATACAGGGAGTGAACATGCGGGGTTTACAGGCTAGAGCCACTATAATCCAGTAAGTGTCCGACTGTGAAGCTAACGGCTGCTCGGCCATTATAAAATCTCGGGTTGACTTATACCGACGTCCATGGAACTCGGGCACTCACATTGAATGCTGTACTGTATTGTACTGCACTGTAAGTACCTACCTTGTAGAACTCGAGGGATCTGGTCTACATGACACATGTTCCTTGACCAGAACCTCTGCCTTGCATCTGTGCTAGGATGTTCGGCTCGTCTTTCCATCTGATCCTGATATACCGCCCCAATGGTTGACCGCACACCTTTTGAACTTGCTCTCATGTTAACTTAAAAACAAAGTCCACGAATCCAAGTCCTTTGCCCATCTCCTTCTTCTCGTCTTCTGCCCCGCATTCTTCCAGGGTCCCCAGAAGCCCGCCATGTCATGATCTGCTGTGCTTCGGTCGTAACGTCCGTAAAGGCCTTCCATTACATGATCTAATTCGAACCAAGTCTGTAGCAAAACTCATATGCAGTGCAGCTGACGAGTATCGCGAACGTATACTATGATGTACGAGAAGAGGGGGTTATCCATGCTCCAGGCTCCGCGGTTAATTGTAAAGGGACAAGGATTCTCTAGTGTATAAATTCATGTAGATCCCAAGCGCCTTCGTCTACAGCTCTCGAGTAGCCTCTTTCTCATCTTCAATATTCCAGAATGAAGCTCTCTGGATACCTTTGTGCGGTAGCACTGGCCACGGCAGGCCAGGCTGCTAAGGACAAGCCTGTTTATAAGGACTCCAAAGCTTCTGTCGACGATAGAGTCTCGGATCTCCTCAAGCGCATGACAATTGAAGAGAAGACTGCTCAATTGATTCAGGGTGACATGACCAACTATCTCAATCTTACTACAGAGGCTGTCAATCGAACCGGTTTGGAATGGAACTTCAAGTACCGTGCCAATTCCATCTGGACAGGCTTGTACGCCAACATGACCACCATCAAGAAGGCTGCCAAGTTGGGACAGGGCTATCTCATGGAAGAGACTGAGCTCGGTGAGTCGCAATGCCTTGTTGGGACTTTCACTTCATGGACTGACAGATGACAGGTATTCCCGCCTTTGTTCAGAGTGAAGGTCTCCACGGAGTTTTGATCCTCAATGGAACCATCTTCAACTCACCCATCGGCATGGGATGTTCATTCAACCCTGAGCTCATCGAGAAGATGGCCGACATTATTGCTACGGAATCTCGAGCTCTTGGTATAAACCAGCTCTTCTCTCCACAAGTCGATCTCGCCCGAGAGCTGCGATTTGGACGAGTCGAAGAATGCTTCAGCGAAGATTCTTACCTGTATGACTTTTACTCATGGCTGGCGATGATATATGCTAATTTGATACAGTGCGGGAGAGATGGGTTACAGATACGTCAAGGGCCTTCAAGCTGGAGGTGTGTCGGCTATGGTGAAGCACTACGTAAGCCACATCTAACATCCATTACCAGTCCAAACAAGTAACTGACAATGAAGGCTGCGTTTGCGACACCTGAACAAGGCATCAACACTGCCCCTGTTCACGGCGGTGAGCGGCAGTTGCGGTCTCTCTATCTCCCCCCTTTCAAGCGAGCCATCATCGACGGCGGGGCGACCTCCATCATGTCCTCTTACAATTCCTACGACGGTGTTCCTGTCGTTTCAGACTCTCATCTCCTCACTGATATCCTTCGAGACGAATGGGATTATAAGTACTATGTCATATCAGATGCCGGCGGTACTGCTCGCCTTGCCCAGGCCTTCAATGTCTGCCCTCTCGAGGATGACGAGTGCATTACTCTCGAGGTAAGTTTCCTCACAAAGAACCAAATCAAATGCTAATGAAGCACAGGCTCTCCCTGCTGGTAACGATGCCGAGATGGGTGGTGGCTACTGGAGTTTCGAGATCATCCCTGAGCTTGTCAAGGCCGGTAAGCTAGACAACAAGGTTGTCGACACAGCAGTGTCTCGTGTTCTTCGTGCCAAGTTTGAGATGGGTCTTTTCGAGAAACCCTTTACTGGCGTTGCTGACGACAAGATCTGGGACTATGTTAACACCAAGGCTCATAAAAAGGTGGCTCGGCAGCTGGACGCTGAGAGCATTGTTCTTCTCGAGAACCACGAGGACGTTCTGCCACTGAAGAAAGACGCCAATGTTGCCGTCATTGGACCAATGGCTCATGGCTATGTCAACGTATGTGATATTCCCATCCTCTGGAATTAAACAAAACACTGACGCTGAATAGTACGGTGACTATGTCATTGGTACTGCTATGACCAGAGGTGTCACCCCCTATGATGGTATCAAAGCTGCCAGTAAGGGCAACGTCACCTTCACTCAAGGCTGTGAGCGTTGGTCCTCGGACGAATCTGGTTTCGAGGATGCTATCGCTGCCGCTGAGGCTGCCGACATCGCTGTTGTCGTTGTCGGAACTTGGACTCGCGACCAGAACGAACTCTGGGCTGGTCTCAACGCCACCACTGGTGAGCATATTGATGCTAGCAACCTGAATCTCATCGGGGCCATGCCCAAGCTCGTCAAGGCAATTATTGATACTGGAAAGCCCACCATTGTCGTCTACAGCTCCGGCAAACCCATCACTGAACCGTGGATCTCAAAAGAGGCTGCTGCTCTTGTTCAGCAGTTCTACCAATCTCAGGAGGGAGGTCATGCTCTCGCTGACATCCTCTACGGCAACGTCAATCCCTCAGGCAAGCTTTCCGTTAGCTTTCCCTACGACGTTGGCACTACCCCAATCTACTATGATTACCTCAACTCTGCACGTGCCTATCCCAATCCTGGCAAGATTTACGAGAACGGCACTCTTGAGTTCGGCAACAACTATATCCTCGAGAACCCTGAGGCTCTCTACACCTTCGGCTATGGTCTTTCATACAGCAAGTTTGACTTCTCCAAGATCTCCGTTTCTAAGAAGAACGTAACAGCCTCAGACACAGTCACTGTTTCCGTTGACGTTAGCAATAAGTCCAAGCGTGACGGGTCTGAGGTTGTCCAGCTTTACGTTAAAGACATGATCGCCACGGTCGACGTTCCTCGATACCAACTCAAGGGTTTCAAGAAGGTCGCTGTCAAGGCAGGTAAGACCGAGACTGTTAAGATCGATCTTAAAGTTGAGGATTGGGGTCTCTGGAACCGCAAGATGAAATATGTTGTTGAGCCTGGTGACTTTACAGTCTTTGTTGGCAACTCGAGCGAGAACTTTAAGGGGAACGTGACAGTCACTGTCTCGTAGATCTACGAGGAAAGAATATAGTGATGAGTGAAGAAACTCGGTATACTCCAACTAGTCCAGTGACACTATGTACAAAGTTTTTACAAGGCATCTTGGGATGACTTGTACTTGCACGATTGGCCAGGTATCTGTTCATGTCAGACTACCTGGCTGCCAATTGCAAACCAAAATAGCATCGAATATCCGGTATGGTGTAGTGGCTAACATTTCGCGCTCTCATAACCTGAGAGATCAAGTTCCGCGGAGCCCAGGGTTCGATTCCCTGTACCGGAGTTTCTTTTTTGCATCTTTAGTTAGCAGCATCAACAACTAATTGTAAAATGTTTCTTTCTTTGTCTTTGCTTTTTGCCTGATTTATCTGTCAGCTGCTGATAGACAGACAATAAGGCAAGTGACTTCCTGTAGGTAAGTAAGGTACTACAAACCTAGCGCAGGGAGAACTAATAAGCACCTCATATATAGTAGGGGGTGGGTGGTAAGGCACGCAAATCAATGAATAGTAACGTCTTCGACGGTGAAAACAAAGTAAGATACTGCAACTTGCGCGGCTCTTATAGAGGGACGACCCGAGGACTCCTATTGCTAAGTGCTGTTGAATATGGAAGGTGTGTTCATTTAGCTATGTTGTAGTACAAGAGAGAGCTGTGTTGACAAAGCACTACTAAGTTTACATATTTGTAAGTCCTGCGGCTAATTTACTCTTATATCATACAAGATTCCCTGCTAACTGTCTTTCTGTTTTTTGGCCTCCTGTCTAGAGCATGCCATACTTTGATATCACTATCACTTGTACAGGAAATCATCTTGACTCTTGATTCCTTTTCATCAAATCATTGCATTCAACGCAACTATGGCTTTCAGTCCAGATCGCCTGAGCTACATCCTGCCATTTCAGAGAAATAAACAAGAAGAATATGTTGACTAAGTGTTAGATAGAACCTAGGTCTATTGAGTATATGGTATATCTTTTGAGAAAATTGAGAACACACACCACTATTCTCACTAAACGCTCACGAACGGACATGTACTCTAGGCTTCCATCGATGTTGTTTCCTTTCGTTCGATGTAACATAGCCAGCAAGGACTCCCCTTGAGGCAGTTGAACAACTCAGCAATATTTGCTTCGGCGGACATGCCCCGACTGAGGCCCAGCAACGATATTAAGTATCTCTGCACTGCCACTTAATAAGCTATCACACCGCTTGGTAGGATCTTCAGCTGAACCAAGTATTGACGATCTTCCCGGATATCCTCGATGAAACTACCTGTTTCAAGTACCGTAGATCGACCAATTGAGTTCAAGATGGTCTAACTGTCCAGTGAGCGTTCAATACGACACAACTCAACTAGACCATGCACGACATAGAAAGCTAGGAACAGCCATGCTTATAGTACCCATTGTTGGTAGAGTCTGTCCGTTCTAGACTTTCATTTGCCGCTTTCGTCAGCCCTGGACCCTTGGGGCATCCGCGGGTGAGATGTTGTCATAAATCACAATTGCTATCTCCTTAAAGATGGGGATCTGTGCAATCGCGTGGCCAGTCTCGGACCATTCGAAATGTCAAGGCGTCGAGGGGCCTCGGATGAAATTTGGGTCTGGGAAGGATATCCATGGCTGGGCTATGTTAACTCGTTGCTAATTGAGATCTCTGTTGCTCTCCCGAGATAAGCAGGGTTAACCTTGCTTGGCAGAGCATGGCAGCGAGCCAGCCAGCTCGACCATAGTATTCTTTGGCAGAAAGCAGAACATGGCTGGCTTAGGAAGTTGAAGCGTAACAGTGATTTGACTGTAGAGAGCAAAGTGTCCGAATCTTGCTCCCAGCATTTTTATTCTGGAAAAGAGTAGGAACTGTTATTTCAGTATCGTGCATTCTATTATCTGACACAATCATATGCTGCCCAATCCATTTTGAGCAACGAGTCAAGCCTGCATATGCTTTAGATGACTTGGACGATGGTAAGTAGACATTGCCGAGCCGGCAACGGGGCCTGTGCCATGTTCCAGATATAGTCTCGACTTACTCGACGGTGTAAGTAAAGTTGAACCAATAGAGACGGGTGGTCTAGACACTTGAATGCCCAGAAACAAAGCTAATGCCCAACTCTAAAAGGAAAGCCCAATAAATATCGAATGGTATCATCATGTTCTAGGGATGCATTGTTTAACACACTGTATGGCAAGTGCTGAGACAAGATGGTAGATAAGACATGATACGAAGATTGTTCAATTGTTAACCAGACACACGGACACTAAGAGGAAGACGTCTGGGGTCATTGCAGTGTTGAAAGGTTAAGCGAGCTTCAGCAAAAGTTATGTACAGTACGATCGATACACATCGCCGAATTTGTTTACATGCAGTAGTACGGACACGGATACAGTCATTTCGGACATCGGGAATAAGAAGGTTATCATTCATGGATATACGGATAAGATGGATACTGCCACATTACAGTACTGCCTTTCAAGGTTGTGAAAAGTCTATCGTTGCAACAAACGCCTCAGAGACTTCCCGCACTGTTTGTTTGCCTTGGCGCCGAGGATGGCAGTTTGTACAATGTCACATTAAAGGGAAAAACTAGAGCTGGTGTTCCTGGAGCTACAGGGATCCGACGATTTCTTTGGATCTGACAATTCAAGTGACTTGGTGTAAGTGTACAGTACGCAGCTGGTCATTGTCTATTCTTAGTAATTAAACTCAATTGCTAGTTCCAGTTCAAACTCGTCGTGGTGCATATAACCAGATATATATATATATGGTCGATACTTGTTCATTCATGTTCAGGTTCACCATTGTTAGCAAATGCTATACAATGTAATATTAATTATCGGATGCCTGCTCCCTCCGGAGGACCTCCGGCGATTCAAAGCGGAGATATCAGGCTTGGCGCTGGTCTGCAAGTTGCATACGGTCTAAAATGATACATATGTAGGTACTTGCCTATGGTTTAGTAATTACCTACCACAAGACAGAAATTTCTCAATAAACAAGCGGTAATACCGAGGTCAGAAAACGTCCGATGTCAGCATCAAAACCCAGGGACCAGTCATCACCATGGTCCACATGTATGTACTGCAAAAAGATTTTTCTCGCTGTTCAGCGCCTTTGGCAGCCTAGACGGGTATAACGGTAAACAATACCTCTTTCTATTGGAAGACGAAGTTTTCTAATGATGAAACAACTCCGAGGAACAGGGAATAATGTCTGCCAAGGCATTCTCTGTAGATTCGCCTTATTCCCATCCAAATTCAGGAACCGTTCTGTGCGTCTATATCAGTCCAGTACTGCACTGTAATTCAGCCCAGTTAGTTATCCGCCACATGTGGCTGGGCACAACAAAGATCTGCATCGTCAGTCGATGATCAGCATGATCCCGAGTCGTTTCATGACGATGATTTGCCAAGACGTCCACTCGTCTCCTCCAGCCCGGAGAAGAACCGCCGGCCTCGAATGATGTCACGGCTACATGTGGCGCACCCACAGTGTTGGAGGGGATATGGTTCTTACAGAAATACTGTACCGAGCCTCATCCATCATGGTCTGTGGGTAAAAGATTAAATACGTACTTTAAATCGCACACTCTGGGGTCAGAACGCGGTGCATTTTATATGCCGAACTCTGCTGTCATCGCATTTGCATGCAGCACAGCACCTTCAATAGTGCAGTGAATCCTCTTTGGATCTGCCTACTCCATTGCGGGTGTAACAGAATGGTCTCGACAGTGAGATCAACAAGTGGCTCAGGGACTTTGCCTCTCTCACCTCATGACACTTAGTCCGGCAGGGACGGGTAGGGGTCAGCGAGGTGCCCTGAACCTAGCCCCATGGAGGACAGAATAACCCCCGCTCTTCGCTGTAGCTGACAAAAGAGGATAGTTGATCAGTGCCCATTAGAAGCGGCAAGATGCTCAAATATTTCTTACACTGCATCTGCTTGTTTAAAGAACGCAGGCGGACTGTTGTGCTACCCACCTACCAGCATCAAATCAAGATAAGAGGGGTCCAGCTACTTTTTGGAGCCAGATTCTTCAAGCTAACAGGTGGGTGTCAGAAGAAATGTTCTTCAAGACTTAGGCTACAGAAATAATGTAGCCTAAATGCTAGCCCAAGCTAGCATGAGGTGATCAAATTATTTCGTCTCTTATGCTGTCGGGTGCCAATTCTTATGACACCCTGAGGGCTAACAAGGCACTTGTGGATTTGCTGGTTGGCTTGGAGAGCTCCAAGGGACTTTACAGACCAAGTGGGGAGTAGGCATCTTGATCGCCGATTCACAACGTCGTCAAGCGGTCTGGCCTATCGGTAATTCTAGTTTTTGAGACTGACACCGGGATGCCATCGTGCAATTGAGAAAGTCATCGTGACTGAAGCCACGAGCTGATCCGCACGCTGTTGACCGGTATATATGTCAGCCAATCAGATTAGAATCGTCAGGTCAAAGCTTTCGATTTGCATCAGTATTGAGAACCGGTCGCAATAGTGAGTTACGAGACAGCAACATAGTGCCGCTGAACCTCAGCGCGCGGGTTTCACACTAGAATGTTAGATTAGCCCATGATCGCAATTATGGGTCTCGATCCAGAAGATACGTACAGGTCTCGTTTGGTGAGCTGTGCGTTTGTCTCATCAGAAAAAGATGTTTTTACACGACATGTCGATCTCGCTTGGTATGTTTGAAAGGCCTCAGACCATCCGTACAAAAAGAGCAGAATTGCGGCTCGGGTCGAAAAGACCATTTATCAGGCCAGATTGGGCCAGTGATCTCGTTCAAAGATCGTGATAGGTCGAGGTCGCCTAGTTCTAAGACGAAAATTAGTTGGGAATGGCAGAACCCTTGCTTGACGGAGAGCTTGGTTCCTTCTCGGTACCGTAAGGGTTTTGCACAACAGCGTAATGGGAAGCGTTAACGTTGTGTAAGATTCGGATTAATTGTTGTGCCCTATCATGGTGATGGCCCCGAGCCTGTGGAGGGTTGTTTCGTGTGTTGAATGATTCCTCGGTCAGGGTCGTAGGGTCATCGAAACCACCAAAATTCCACCACGAGACCCCTTTGCTTGCCGACACAGAGTAACCCACAATGCCGGAACATACAAGACTATGGCGCAAGCACTTGGAAGACAATAGAAGAAAAATTAAGGCGCTCTTGGTTCAACAGCCCATTTCTCCAGAGTATTCTGGACCGAAGACTCTCGGCTCGTTCGTTGTAAGGCAAGTGGACACTGTACTCCAGGGCAAGGAGACCAGGGAGGGGCATAGTAAGGCAAGGTAGAGTAGCAGGATAGAATGATATGGGATTTTCAAGGGATAAGGATGGGATTTTGAGCGGTCTTGGCAATGTAATCCGGTCTTCTGCTCATTGAGAGGGGAGAAAATGGATGGGATCGACAGAGCTAGCAAGGCGAGAGACGAGCCATTGGTAGGGAAGTCCTTGCCTTCAGGCTCCTGCCCATTTCCACTTGACCCTCCCTCTTGCCCTCGTAGCGTAGCCCCGGGCCACCTACTCTTGCCTCTCTCCGACCTGACCTGACTGCAGCGTGCGGGTGGCAGGGATTAGGTGGGATTGAGACCTGGCCTGGGGGCTACCTCTAGCACCTAAAACCGTGGATACTGTACTGTAGGGCCACACTGTACATTGCCACCTCCACACAACCAACCTACAACACCTTACTCCTACAGTTCAACATCCCGTCCCCTCAGCCAAAAGCTGCTACCAGCTGGTACAGTAAATTATTTGTCGCCCTGTTCTGGCTCTGCTCTACTTTGCCCTGCCCTACAGTATTCTTGCTCGATAATCCTCGAACCTAGAGCGGCATTACGTATCAATCGCAAATCAAGTCGCCTGGCCAGTCAAAGCCTTCGTCACTCTTTCCGCATCGGGTACCCGTCTTCGCAACCCTTTCGCCATTCATCGCTGTCTATTCGAATTGTGATAGCTTCTGTTTCTCACTACCTATTGTTTGGCCTTCACCCAAGTCCAGCCCCCCTGTTGATCTAGCATTGGGGTCTCGTCGCTTGAACATTTGGACCCTGCTTCTATCTTCTATCGACTCGACCTACAGACCAGACTCCATTGCGTTGTAGCCCACGCCTCTGCATCTGTCAAAAGTCAAGCCCTCGCCGTCGACCACGACTATTACGACCACGACAGCCCAATATATTTTTTTCCATCATTGTTTCCTTATTCTACCTTGGCTGCCTCCAAACCCTTTGATTTCACGGGACCTTCTGCTGGCACCCTTCACTAGGATCGTACAGGCTATCACGGGGATGCGCGACGCTACTTTATAGGATCGTCCTCACCTCCCGCTCGAGTATCCTCCCCCCACCCTCCTCAACCTCCGGGCTCTCATCCTTTCAACTTCGGCTTCGCAACTATCAGGTTAGCGACAGGAAACTACCATCATGGATGCATCGCACGACAAAGAGAGCCAGGGCACCAGTCAATCTGAGCAAAAGAACCATCAAGAACAGCAACACGACCCTGCGGCTATCTCTCCACCGTCAGAGTCTTATCCTCCTCCACCTCAGTCTTCGACAGCATCTTCGACGACTATGCGGCCCAGTGGCCCGGAGAGTCTTCCAGAACTTCGTACGAACACCTGTAATAACGCAACGCCTACACGAACGACTAGAGCCGCTTCATCTGCTGCCCCCAGCGAACAGAATAGTGTTTCCAACTCGGAGCCACCGTTTTCACCTTGGAGTGTTAGTTCAGATAAGCAACTGGGCTATCACTCCGCCGCTTCAGATGTCTCCGGGGACCGAGTTTTTCCTATACGATCAGTCATCAGCGTCGACCCCAACTCCAGTAAGATAACCAGTGACGACTATTTCCACGCCTTGCCTGAGCGCGATGGTCGGAGCATTCCCGTTCAGGTCCCGGGCGCGCCTCGAGCTGACACAGGACCAGATCTGAGACGTTCAGACACAGTCCCAGCAAATTACCATTCACGAGCCCACAACGAGCGTATCGACGCCATAATGCGAAGAAAAAACACTATGAGCGGCCCCATGTCGAGCATTCAGCTCGATGCAAACCGCCATGGAAGCAGTACAGTGCCTTTACAGCTTGATATATCGATGTCAGACAACGAAGGTGACGGAGATGGAGATGGAGACGCAGCAACAGAAACAGAGGAATCGGGGGCAATGGGTCATAACTCATCGAACCTTGCACCGGGCGGACATGATGCCGATGTTTCTTCTGCCGGGACCTCCAGTGCTGATGTTCCGCTTGTCACTGCCCGTTTCACGCACGTTGTGACTGATGATGGTCATGCAGTCATTACTGGTCGTGACGGTGTCCTACAGCGTTGTGAGGACGAACCAATTCATACCCCTGGCGCCGTTCAAACTTTTGGTGTTCTCGTTGCTCTTCGCGAAGAAAACGATGGTTGTTTTGTCGCCCGATACGTCAGCGAGAACTCTGATCGGATGTTGGGCTATACACCTAAACAATTATTTGAGCTCAAGAATTTCCTTGACATCCTGACAGAAGAGCAACAGGATAATCTTCTTGACCACATCGATTTTATTCGCGACGAAGATGCAGATCCCGCCGTTAATGGTCCTGAGGTTTTTAGCCTATCAATTCGACCCCCTAAACGCAAAAGCACAAAGCTTTGGTGTGCAATTCATATAAACCCAGCACATCCTGATTTAATCCTCTGCGAGTTTGAGCTGGACGATGACGTTGAATACCCATTACGCCCAATGGATGAGATGACGCCCGACACTCCCCACGACACATTGCAATCAAACCCAACTTTGGAGGAGATCGAAGACAGCACAGAGGTTCTTAGTAAGCCTTTGAGGATATTGAGAAGTGCGAGAAAGAGGCGGGGCGAACAAGGCGCCATGCAAGTCTTTGACATTATGTCTCAAGTCCAAGAACAACTCTCATCTGCTCCAAACCTCGAGGCTTTTCTCAAGATTCTAGTTGGCATAGTCAAAGAACTGACTGGCTTCCACCGAGTCATGATCTACCAGTTTGACTCGTCATTCAATGGCAAGGTTGTGACGGAGCTTGTTGATACATCCATGACGAGAGATTTATACAAGGGTCTTCACTTCCCAGCATCAGATATTCCACGACAAGCCCGCGATCTCTATAAGCTCAACAAAGTACGGCTGCTTTACGACCGCGATCAAGATACCTCCAGAATCGTTTGCCGAACAAAAGAAGACCTTGACGTCCCATTGGACATGAGCCACTCATATCTGCGAGCTATGTCGCCGATTCATATCAAATACTTAAAGAATATGGCTGTGAGGTCCTCAATGTCGATTTCAATTAATGCTTTCAACGAGCTATGGGGCCTCATCTCTTGTCACTCATACGGAAATCATGGAATGCGAGTATCGTTTCCTATTCGAAAAATGTGTCGTCTGGTGGGAGACACAGCATCCAGGAATATCGAGAGGTTGTCTTACGCTTCGAGACTACAAGCTCGCAAGTTGATCAACACCGCACCTACTGACAAGAACCCTTCTGGGTACATTATTGCGTCTTCGGAGGATCTATTAAAACTGTTCGATGCCGATTTTGGGTTGCTATCAATCAAGGGTGAGACCAAAATCATGGGACCCATCGAGCAAAGTCAAGAAGCGCTTGCAATGTTAGAGTATCTCAGAATGCGTCAACTCACTTCTGTTGTGGCATCACAGGATGTTAGAGAAGATTTCCCCGACCTTCGATATCCGCCTGGTTTCCAAGTTATCGCTGGACTACTCTACGTCCCACTGAGCGTTGGCGGTAGTGACTTCATTGTTTTCTTCCGGAAGGGCCAAATAAAGGAAGTGAAATGGGCCGGTAATCCTTATGAAAAGTTTGTTCGTGAGGGTACCGCCGGCTATCTCGAGCCAAGGAAGAGTTTCAAGACATGGCACGAAACTGTCGTTGGAAAATGCCGAGAATGGAATGAGGAACAGGTAGAGACAGCTGCTGTCCTCTGCCTTGTTTACGGCAAATTCATCGAAGTTTGGAGACAAAAGGAGAAGGCTTTGCAGAACAGCAAACTAACCCGACTGTTACTTGCTAATTCTGCGCATGAGGTTCGAACCCCTCTGAATGCCATCATCAACTACCTCGAGATTGCTTTGGAAGGTAGTCTTGATCAAGAAACTCGCGATAACTTGGCCAGGTCTCATTCTGCATCCAAATCTCTGATTTATGTCATCAATGATCTACTGGATTTGACCAAGACAGAAGAAGGCCAGAATTTGGTCAAGGACGAAGTGTTCGATCTTGCCAGCTGTATTAGAGAGGCAACCGGCCCCTTCTTAAACGATGCGAAACGAAAAGGAATTCATTACACTGTTGTCCAACATCCTGGATTGCCTCAGTTCGTACACGGCGATGAACGACGGATCCGACAGGCACTTTCTAATGTCACAGCAAATGCGGTCGCGCATACGCACAAAGGCCATGTCAAGGTGGACGTTTTTGTGTCCGAGGTCAGAGATCGGCAGGCCGTTGTTGACTTTGTTATCGAAGACTCTGGTATTGGCATGAGTGCAGGTCAACTTGACACTCTATTCCGCGATCTCGAGCAGGTCAGCACCGAGGAAGCGCCTATGTCAAGCTCACTGGACGAGATGCCTCGTGAAATGCGTACTCTAGGACTTGGCCTTGCCGTTGTTGCTCGCATTGTTCGAAACATGGACGGACAGCTTCGGCTGAAATCCGAAGTCGGGCAAGGCTCGAGATTTGTGGTCCAGCTTCCGTTCACTCTATCAGATGAAACACATGCAGCTCAGCTCGAGGATGCTCCGGCAGAGCCAGGAAATCAATCCACAAATAGTGACAGCACTACCAACACTGCTCCTGATGCTTTGAGGGCTGCGCCAGAAGGAGAGATCACGCTTGTTGATAGAGCTAGCACTATGGCATCTGCTAGGGAGACTGCCGATGTTTCTATCAAAGGAAGTGGGGCAAGCCAGCGAAGCAGGAGTAGCCATGCAAGTCACGCTAGCCGCGGTAGCCGCGAGAGCCATCAGAGCGATGCTGATCGCTTAATTGATGCAATTCAAACGCCCTTGTCTCTAAATGAACGGGAAGGCACCGAATTTCCTCTTCAGGGAAGTGGAGGTTCAAGACCAGGATCTATGCGCCCTCAACCTCACGGAGCTATGAGTGTTGGTGGCCGATCTGCTAGTCCGTCCACTCAGCAGCCTCAAAGTCCTGTCTCAACGAAGCCTCATAGCGAACCGGGCAGTACCGACGTCGTGGATTCAAAAACCCCAATCCGAGCAGTCAAAATGCCGGATGATTATACTGATGTACCTCAGAAACCACAACCTAGTGAGCAATCTGGCATTCTCTTTGAGATGAAGAGCAGTGATCGCCCTGTAGCCAAGGCTGGTACAGAGAGTGTCACCAGTGGAGGCACTCAGATGACTGAGCAGCCGCATCTCGAGGTTCTCGTGGCTGAAGACGACCCAATCAACATGAAGATCTTGAGGAAGCGCCTGGAAAGAGTAGGACATGGCGTTCATCATACGGTCAACGGCGAGGACTGCGCTGCAGCTTATCGTGAGAGGTCGAAGGACTTTGATGTTGTCCTAATGGACATGCAGGTGAGTTAGCCGAGTTCCACTTGACTGTACCTGGTCACTAACCTGAATTAGATGCCTATCGTTGACGGCCTCACGAGTACAAAAATGATCAGGTCAATGGAGGCATCTGCAGATCATCACGGCCACTCGAGCTTGGCTGGCACCAACCATCGCATCCCCATCTTTGCTGTTTCGGCCTCTCTCGTCGAGCGGGAAAAGCAGACTTACATTGATGCTGGTTTCGATGGATGGATCCTCAAGCCAATCGACTTCAAGCGTCTCAACACTCTCCTGGCTGGCATTTCTGATGAAGAGGTCCGCAACTCTTGCCTTTACGAACCTGGACAATGGGAACGTGGAGGTTGGTTTCTTCCAAGGTGCAGAGTGGGAGGCTCAGAGGCCAGTGACGAGGTTACTCCAAGGGCTGAGCATGATGCAAAGGACAAAGACATCGGCGAAACAGCTCTCGCTTCTCAAGACGCGAAGGAAGTGGATGGTGCTGATGAGAACAAGGCCAGTGACGCCTAGGATATTCGCCTAGGTTTTTGGCGAAAACAGTTTGACACCTTCAGCCTCACACCATCTAGGCGCGATCATAAGCCATGGTGTGTAACGCGTTGCACCGATGCGGTATGATGGTAGTGTCTTATCGAGTCGACGAGTAATCATTCCAGTACTCCCACCCTTCGATACCCGAGTCATCAGTAACCACCTCATATAATGCCCGTCAATTTTGTTTGATTTTCTTCCTTTTCTTTTGCTTAAACGGTTTTAGCCCATGGAATACACGCGCTGTACACGATAGATATGATGGGAATGGAAACTGGTTGCCCTGGCGTTCGGAGCTTTCAGGAGACGAAGCGCATTCCATGATGCCGCTGCAGTTTGACATGCATTCTTCTTTCAGTGCAGCAGAAAAGCCGCTGTAAGACCTAAGCGTTCAATGGCTGAGTCCCTACTGCTATACTTCTTTGTTCTTTTTTCTTCTTTTTTTTTTT